>QAOC01027689.1:8659-63680 GCA_003255005.1 Begonia fuchsioides | reverse complement strand
TATACATGTTAAAAATATCAAATATAATTTGAAATGATATTTTTAATGAAAAATAAATAATAAAATTCATCATAAAAAATAATAAAAAATTTATCGGATGTTTAATAAGTCAATAATAGCAACTTTACTCTCATATTCATTTTTTATTTTTTAATAATTAATTTTAAATGACCTTGCTATTTTTTATTCCTATATTAAAAAAGATAAGTAAACCATAAAATGTATAGTAAATGAAATTGACCCGAACTAATGACTAAGAAAATATCCACATGGGGTTCTTACATACGGGCAAATATAGAATTTAAAAAGTGAGGATTGGGTAGGAATCATTAAATCTAATGTGCCTTTTTAGCAAAAATAAAATAATATTAAGTTTATTGTTTAATATATTTATTTATTTTAATTGATCAAATTAAATTATATTTAATATATTTTAATTAAAATAATTATTTATAATATTTATTACACTAATCACAACTCAATATTACTGCAAATTCAACTGCTTATCCATTCATCCGAATCTATATTCTATGATCATGACCTGGAACAATAAGCAGATCTTCTTATCAGTATTACTACAAAGTTAACCGCTTATCAATGTGCAGCTGACTTATCTATACTGCGGCTCACTCTCCTCTTTCACTTTTCTCCAAATCCCTAGCCTTTTTTCCTGGATAATAAATGCTCGAAACAGAAAAGCTAGAGAGAGAAGGTAGAGCGAGAAACCACTGCTGTAACTTCTTCTGTTCTTTGCTTTTCGCCTTCGTGAACTTCCGATCTGCGGTATAAATCACGAGCAGGTGTCGTCTTTTTTCGTCTCGTTTGTGTATCCGGAATTTTGCTTTTCTTTACGGGATTCTCTGTTGAACTCTTAAATTTTTTGAATGTTTTGTGGTTCTTGATGATCGAGTTTGCATATTAGCGATTGATTTTCTCGTGAGTGATCGTGGAGGTTTGGAATCAGGTCTTTTTAAGTCATCTTGGATTTTTCTTTTTTGAAGGAGTGTAAAAAAATGTCTTCGTTCAGTAATGAGCTTGTGTTTCTCATACTCCAATTTCTTGACGAACGGGAATTTAAAGAGACCGTTCACAAGTACGTCGGAGTTTGTCTTGGTTCTTGCTCATTATCGTAGTTAACAAAATTTCGTCACCTTTGCATGTATCTTTATACATGTTAACGAAAATTCTGTTTGTTGAGAGTGAAGGTTGGAGCAAGAATCTGGTTTTTTCTTCAACATGAGGCATTTCGAGGATCTAGTGACAAATGGGAAGTGGGAAGAAGTGGAGAAGTATCTGTCTGGTTTTACGAAGGTAGAAGCTAATGAATTTTCATTGAAGATCTTTTTTGAGATTAGGAAGCAGAAGTACCTTGAAGCATTGGACAAGTATGGGCAGTCGATTTGTTTTGGTTATATACAATGCTGTTTTCAATCTTCCATTTCATCTGCAGTTTTTGAAATCTTTTACTTATATCGTCATAAATTGTAGGAGGGATCGATCAAAAGCTGTTGATATTTTAGTTAAAGATTTGAAAGAGTTTGCAACTTTTGATGAAGATCTTTTCAAGCAAATCACACAACTGTTGACTTTGGAGAATTTTAGGTATGGGTTGTATCATTTCAGAAATCGCACTGTCTGCATTATCCTTTTTATGACATCATATTTGTTCACATCATTTGCAGAGATAATAAGCAGCTATCGAAGTATGGGGATACTAAGTCTGCGAGGAGTATTTTGCTTAGTGAAATTAAAAAATTGATAGAAGCAAATCCTCTATTACGTGATAAACTTCAATTTCCAACTTTGAAAAGTTCAAGGCTGCGGACTCTACTTAACCAGAGGTCACGTTCTCCAACATTGTGTAAAACCTAAAACTTAATTTGGCTCACTGTTTCTTTTTTGAATTTCAGTTTGAATTGGCAGCATCATCACTGTAAAAATCCAAGGCCAAATCCTGACATTAAGACATTATTTGTTGACCATAACTGTGGAAAACCCATTGTTGTGAGTGCTCTAATCCCTTTCACCAATTCCTTACTGGGAGATGTCCCAAGGGCTGCTGGTTTTCCACCCTTTACTGCTCATGGCGTAAGCGCATGTAATTTGTTTTTGGTAAGCCATGAAAATTCTGATCTTTTTAATTATGTGTTTTTATAGCCAATTCAACCGACACCAGCTGCTCTTCCTGGTTGGATGTTAAATCCCTCTCCTTTGCCTCATCAATCAGCTTTAGCTGGCCCCATGATTCTGAATACAACAAACAATGGTTAGTCAAACTCTTATAAACTAAAGTACCAGTACAAATACTGTAGTTTATAAATGAGATTTTTCTCTATAGAGTTATTAGTGTTATCAGTTTTTTCAATTGGCTTTGATCTGTCACTTTTTATCCCTTTTTTGTTATTATTAGAATTTTAACCACTTTTTGCTGGTGTGTGATAATACTAGCTACGGTGAAGATACCAAATCCATTTTGCGAAGAGGTATATACTTTATTGATTTCGTGTTAGAGAATTGCTTGCTTAAAGAAACATGTACTCATCTAATTTTTTGGAAATTTGTGGTGCACGATATGTTGTATTTGCTACTGTTTTTTTCTAAAAGAAACGATTTAAGATACTCTAAGAAATCAATTTTTGGACGAAAAATTTCCTCAATGTGGTGGGCTTGTTGTTTCTTCTTATCGAGGGTGAATTGCTTTATAATTACAGTGAATAAAAATGCCCTCTGGTATGGCTTTAGGTAGCATTGAAAAATGCTGGGAGTAACTTAATCAACCATAAACTCTATTTTAGTCTAAGAAAGTTCAGTGTTTCTTGTTTTCAACTCTGTACATTTTCCAAATGGCTTAATGATTATGTTAGATGGTGCAAGTAGGCTAGTACTGTTGGTTCTGTTCTGCGAGTATTAGTAGTAACCACTGTAGAAAGTTACTCGAGGTCTAGCACGCTTGATTTGAGTTTGTTTATCATAGCATTTTTTTCTTAACTAAGTTGGGAGTTATAATGCCTATGGCAAATCTTATTGCTGATTTATGCAATAGGTCATTGATCTGCCTGTTCCACGTGGAAACAACAATCATGGTCAGAGTTCCTATTTATCTGAAGATTTGCCAAAGAATGTTGTTGCAACTTTAAATCAAGGTTCAACTGTAAAGAGTATGGACTTTCATCCAGTGAAACAGATTTTACTTCTTGGTATGCTATACCCTTTTGATTTTCTTTTGTAGAATATCTTGTACTTTTTTAAAAATGTATTTTTTTTTGTAAATTCAGTCGGAAGTAGCACGGGGAATGTTATCATCTGGGAAGTTGGTAGCCGTGAAAGAGTTGCTTTTAGAAATTTTAAAATCTGGGAGCTGGAACGTTGTTCAATTTCTCTACAGGTTGTCTTTCAACCAAAAACAATCCTGATTGTGAATTTATGCACATAAAATTTAGAATATTGAAATGCATTTTCTGTTTCATTCTATGCTAGGAATCTTTGGCCGTTGATTGTACTGCATCAGTTAATCGTGTGGTGTGGAGCCCCGATGGAGCACTTTTTGGTTAGTTTTAGGGCATTTTTTTGGAAAATGTAATACCTGAAATTCAATCTTTGAACATACATATGTTTGGTATGAACCTGTTTTGAATAATGGTTCTTTTTTTACCTTCTCCAGGTGTTGCATACTCAAAGCATATAGTGCACTTATATGCTTATACTGAAGATGCTCATATGAGGAACCATTTAGAGGTTCGTGGGTGCCATAAATCTGACTTATATGTTAACTGTAATACATATGTGAACATATGTGATAGAAGAGTTATATTCTCAGATTGAGGCTCACAATGGTAATGTTTATGATATTGCCTTTGCTTTTCCTAACAAGCAACTCTCTGTTGTTACTTGTGGCGAGGACAGAGTCATAAAGGTTTGTTTTTTTATTTCATTTAAATTTAAATAGTTCATTAGATTAAAGTTATTTATCAGATGTTCATACTTTAGGTATGGGATGCAGTTAGTGGAACTAAGCAATATACTTTTGAGGGTCACGAGGCTCCAGTATATTCTATATGTCCTTATCAAAGAGAAAATAAACAGGTAATATCAAAGAGTAATATTAGGTTAATCTTTTTATACGTGTCTAGTTGTGATTGACATAGGTAAAATACATATTATGCATTACAATTAAAATAATTATTTATAATATTTATTAGACCATAACTCGAAACAACAAAAGATATGTTAAGAAAGTAAATTTAACATTATCATAAAACTAAATGTTAGATGCTGTTAGTGGAACTAAGCAATATTCCTTTGTTGTTTGAGTTGTTTGTCTAGCTACTGTTGTTCTTCAAAAAAATTCTTGTCTCAGTTTATATGGTCAACATCAACTGATGGGAAAATAAAGCTTTGGCTGTCTGATAACATGGGTTCAGGAGTAGACTTTGATGCACTTAGTTATTCATCAATTACCATGCGATGTAGTGCTGATGGAACTAGGTTTGTATTTAGTTCTTTAGATTTTTTTTATGTTGAATGAAAGATGTTATTACAGATGAATTAATTAAATTACCTTCATTGAACAATGAATCGAACTTGAAGGTTGTTCTCTTGTGGAACAAACGGAGAAGGGGGGTCTTTTTTAGTCGAGTGGAATGAAAGTGACGGATCTGTCAAACGAACATATCGTGGCCTAGCTAAGCGATCTGTGGGGGTACACCATCAAGAATCAGATCTTGGCCGTTGGTGATGATTTCTGGGTCAAATTCTGGGACATGGACAATATTAACCCCTTGATGACTATAGATGCAGATGGTGGTTTACCGGTAATTTTATTGAATAAATGTTGCTTTTCTAGGCCATGATGACACATTATGAGTGGCTAATTGTATACGCATTATACCGACAGAGTACTCCTTGTATAAAAATTCACAAGGATGGAATGTTGTTGGCTGTCTCGACAAACGACAACGGTATTAAAATTCTAGCAAATGGAGATGGAATTAAGCTATTAAGAACTTTTGAAAGCCGTACTTCTAATGTTCCTAGACCTGCTTCTGATGCTGTTGTGAAGGTCGTTTCTTATTTTCCAAATTTGCCCACATGTTCCACACTTATTTAAATTATAAAAACGGTTTCTCTTCCAGCCCCCCACAATGGAAAAATTTGGTTCAGTTGAGGTGAATGTTGGGACAAGCATTGGAGATCAAACCCCTTCGACTTTGGTTGTAATGGTGAGTGTTGAGTTTATATTGGAGATAATCATGCTTGAAAAACATTGTATAATACTATTGTTTATGTCAATTGATGTTGACCATTTGATGCATTCCAATGGTTACGTTACCTATGCTGTTGAGCAGAATAGTGATGGTGTAAGCTTGGTTGATGCGAAGCCAAAAGTAACTGAGGATTCTCTAGAAAAATCTAGAATCTGGAAACTTACAGAAATTAATGAACTGTCACAATGCCGCTCCTTGAAACTTCCTGATTGTTTACCAGCTCATAGGGTATGGATTCTGAGAGAAATTATCTTCTTTTATGCTTATTACAAAGATGCTTGAGTAAATTGATAATTTTTTCATGATGTTGATTGGTTCTTCATATTCTCATTTCAAGTATTTATTTACTGAAGTCGACTATCAAGTAATTCAACCACTTCAATCTTTTCTCGGATAATTTAATTTAGCAAATGAGAGGAGTTTTTGTAAAATTTTTGACCCAGTGATTTTAAAGAGAAAGAGATTGAGCAAGATCGTATCAAACTAATTCAGAAATTTATGTTATGGTTTGCAATGAGTTGCATTGTTGAAATTATGTTTTAACATTCACCCGCACTGTGTTGAGGCCTAAATTAATGGTTTGTAGACGTAGATGTTTGAAATTGAATGGAACAAAGTACCAATGGTGAAATTACTCAAATGAAGAGAATTGTACGATGAATGATTTCTATAGGCAACTTTTAACATTGAGTTTGAGCGTGCAGCCAATAAAAAAATGGGAGAATGAATTTAAATTCCATTTCTACAAATTTGAGTGCATACCATCCTTCGGGTATTAGTCTTTTAATAGAATACCGAGTTAGATGTCTCCAATTAAATAAAAAAAGACAAAATAGTCCTACACTAGTTTTTAATTCAGTTTTGGTTCTGACAATATGGATATTTTCAGGTCTCAAGATTAATGTATACTTATTCAGGACAGGCGATATTGGCATTAGCATCAAATGCTGTACATAAGCTATGGAGATGGCAAAGAAATGAACCAAATTTGACAGCAAAGGTAAGCAACTTTATTTTGGCAGGCTGAGCTCATTTTTACATGATTAAAACCAAGATGCTCGTGATTCATCAGATAGTTTGTCTCACGCAGGCAACAACTGACGTGGCACCAGAATTTTGGCAACCCTTGAGTGGAATTTTAATGACAAATGACATAAGTGATTCCAACCCTGAAGTTGCTGTTCCATGCTTTGCAATTTCAAAGAATGATTCCTATGTTATGTCATCTTCAGGAGGGAAAATATCTATATTCGATATGATGACATTTAAGGTATTAGATTTCTCTTTTAATGTTTGTATATGTATATCTCGTTCCGCTAGTGTTAATGGTTATTGTAACATGCCTTTTGCGTTTGTGATTATGATGAGCTTTTAGAAAATAGTATGTCAAAGATGTTAAGAGACTGAATATAAATAATTAAATTTATTTACTCAAAAAACACAGACTTCCGGGACAATTAGTTATTTTTCATGATATTCAAGTTTAATCCTTAACAAAAACAAAAAAAATCTCATTAAAAAATCAACACGCAGAAGGGAAATGTTAAGAAAAAAAATATAAATGATGAAATTATCTTTCATCCAAAAGTTTGGACTTTTAGGACAATCGATTATGTGTCAAGAGAGGTGTTATTTTACATTTCAAGTTCTAATCTTATACAGAAGGAAAATTTTCTCTTTTTTAGTTCTTTTTTGAAGGTTAAATGACATTGGTAACTGTAATTGATCGCACTCTCTTTTATGTATTATTTTACACTTGGTTGGCTTATACAAATCATAAGCATTTGAAAGATAAAAAAAATTGCAAAAGTGCAGCTTACAGTATTTCAGTTGTTTACGCGTATATTTATCTTACTTCTTTTGTAATTGCAGACAACCACAACATTTATCCCCCCACCACCTGCTGTTACGTTTCTTGCGTTCTATCCTCAAGACAATAATGTTGTTGCAATAGGAATGGATGACTCGTCCATACAAATTTTCAATGTTCGGGATTATGAGGTTGAGCTTAATAGAAGTAAAACTATTTACAGTCTGATTTTGTTCACAATCTGTTTGATAATTTCATGTTCTATTTTTTGCAGACTAAAATGAAGTTAAAAGGACATCATAAAAGAATTACGGGGCTCGCATTCTCAACTGTTCTAAATGTGCTTGTATCTTCAGGAGCTGATTCTCAAGTATAAGATGTTTTCCTTTATGTGGTCATTAATAGTGTAAATGAACTTTCTAATAGAAATGGAACTAACAAAAACATGATGAAAGGCTAGAAAAACTGCGATAGTTATGGTTCACACACTTATAAGTTTTTTTTTTTATTTCATGTTTTCACTATTGCTTTTGAGAAAATATGCATAGTGATCCACTTTAATCATATGTGCTAATTCTTTGTCGGTATGGATATGGTTTAGCCCATCTTACAAATGATCCAAAACAGCTGCAATTGGAACAAAAATGAGGGAAAAGCTATCATTCGAAGATGTATATATTGTTTAAATGAATAATGCTAGGTTTACCAGCATACATTCTATTGTATATGTTATCGTATCGAGGTGTGATTGATAAAATAAATATAGTAAATAATTATTTTAATTATAATACATTAAATACATATTACATAGACCAATCAGGGCTACCATTACTCTGTTTATAAAGTGTCAGTTTGTGCTTTTCTGTTTATAATCTAGTCAGATTGAGCTTTTTTCGTTTTATTTTTTTTGCAGTTGTGTGCATGGAGGATAGATTTGTGGGAGAAGGAAGCTAGCGAATTCTTGCAAAATTTTGATGGCCGATCAGTTGCCCCTCTTGCCGATACCCATGTTCAATTTCACTCAGATCAGACTCATTTGCTAGCAATTCACGAAACTCAAATAGCCATTTTTGAAGGCCCTAGACTACATTGCCTTAAACAGGTTTGGCATGTTCTTGATATATCACCCTGTTAATCTACATTCTTTACACCTCAAGTTTCCATCCACGCAATGATATTTACTCTGAATTCATTGCCCTGCTTCAGTTGTTCGCTTTGGAAACAAGTGGTCGAATTACGCATGCCACTTATTCATGCGACAGTTCATCAATATACGTGAGCTTCGAAGATGGAAGCGTGAGCATTCTTATCGCCTCGACACTCAGGTTGAGATGCCGAATAAAACCAACTTCCTACTTACCTTCTAATCCAAGGTATATTTCTACTATCCACATAAGAAAAGTTATTTGTATAATTTGATAATGTTTGAAAATTCTCAAATGTTACTCAACAGCACAAGGGTGTACCCTCTGGCCATAGCGGCACATCCATCGGATCCTAATCAATTTGCGCTAGGACTAAGTGACGGTGGAGTTTGTGTAATAGAGCCTTTAGAGTCTGATGGACAATGGGGCACCTCTCCTCCAACCGAAAATAGTGCCACTGGATCATATCAACCTCAATGGTGACAGACGGTCCTGATCGTGCCCCAATTGTACGTAAATTTTGATGTCCCTCTTTTAATCCATCTTAGTTTTGATTTTGGGTAGAAAATTGGGAGCTTAAACACTGGAGAATAAGAATGAACACATGTTAGAGCTTATGCAGCTTCAAAATAATTGCATAGTTACACACACAAATTACTAGGACTATGAGCCTCAAATTGTAGGTTGAAAGGGAGGTGAGTCAATGGAGGAAGCCCGAGAAAATAGGTTATAGTTTTGTTACATACGATGTTAGGTTAGTTTTCTTTTTTAGGTTTATTAGTTTTCTTTTGTAGGTTAATGTAAGCCTCAAATTGCAGCTTCAAGTTTGTATTTTTTCCCCTTACAATGTGTCAATTCTGCTTAATAATTGGCTCTTTGCAATTGTTGAAATTCAATCACGACCGTCCATTTTTAGACAATTTTCCACCATGTTGATCAACTTTCTCGTATTTGCTCTCTTACTCCGACCATGAGCGACTTGATGACCACATGGACAGAGTAATATCAAATTTACCTTATTAACATATTTTATTGACTTGTTTTCTGACGTGTCGAGTTTTGATGAATCTAATTAAAATATTTTAAATGTATTATAATTAAAATAATTATTTATAATATTTATTGTATCAATCAGAACTCAATGCTTCCAAAGATAAGTTAAGTTAAAAATAACATTACCTTATGCATTTAGCAAGTAGTTTATTTATCATATTTTAATAAAGATAAGGTAAGACAAAGTAGTTTATTTATCATATTTTAATAAAAAAATCCGACAGGACCCGGGTTAACTGACTCATGGGGGTTTCGGCCCGGTTAGCCCGCAAATGAACCGGTTTTTTGCAAGTCGGTAGTGACTTTTGAAGCGTTGTCAATTTATTTATCATATTTAATAAAAATAAGAAATTGTAGTAAAAATCATACATTTACTAAATTGCCCTCAATGATGTCCAAGGACCAACAGAGTCCGTATGGCAAGGAGAGAGGTGTGTAGAGTCTCCATCAGGAGGGGACAAGACATGAGGAGTGGGAGAGCTTTGCAGAGTCAAGAGTTGCTGTTATGCCCTTTCATTTCTTTATATTTATTTATTTTTCTCTTTTTGCCCAAACATTGGCCATGCTTGTCCTTTGTTCTAGTAGACAATTTTCAGGAGTGGTAAAAAAAATTTACCCAACGGCTCTTTGTTCGTACTTTTGATTCTCATTTTCACAGGCATTCAAGCGAATCTTTTTGAACTTTAGAAATAATTACTTTCAATAAAATGGGTTCTTGAAAAAATTGGATTTTTATGTTTTTACAGTGTCAACTGTCATTCTTGTCGTGAATGGAGAGATGTCGTTGTTCATGATTTGGCTTATCCTCTCTTCGTTTGGGTAAATTTGATGGGCCAACTCTGCTTATTTGTTGTGGCAGGGAGTTCTTACAGGACCAGTTTATGATGCTTTTCCCATCGTCATCCCATCTACTCTTCTCTTTCCCCCCTTCTCCGCAACAATCTTTTCTAGATTCAACGTCATATCCCTGCTTCAAAACTGCCCTCCATGGTTTCTGTCTCCTGTTCTTAGAGAACTTTCGTCGCTCCTTTCTGGGGGATGAAGATGAACATGGGGAAACAGCGCAAAAGGGGAGAGAATCCATCGGTTTAAATGCCGAGGAGCTGTAATTGCTGTGGAAAAAGCCCGAGTCTTTTGGTCTGTTTACCTGTGATTGAAGCTCTTCGAGCTTGGTTCTCTTTTTTTGAAGAAGATGCCTCGGCCAGGGCCGAGACCCTACGAATGCGTGAGACGAGCTTGGCACAGCGATAGACACCGACCCATTAGAGGTTCGATTATCCAGCAGATTTTCAGGTATGGCTCAGCTCTTAGTTTGACGTTTTCTAGTTTCTATTGCTTTTTTTTTTTTTTTTGCATTTTTGCTTAGATGCACACCACCTATTCGATCAGGGTCGTCAATGAAGTTCACTGTCCAGCGACAAAGAAGAACAAGGAATGGCAAGAGAAGCTTCCTATCGTTGTTCTCAAAACAGAAGAAATAATCTACTCTAAAGCCAATTCTGAGGTAATTTATCCCAAAAATATTAATTTACTCTTTAGTTGCTATTTCTATCTCAGTTGTTTATTTTAGAGATCGACGAAATGATGCCATGCTAATTAAGCGCCAGATTTTGTAATTGATGTTGCCTCTGTGGCTCAATTTACATTTTCATATTTTTCTTCGTTTTGTGAAGTGTTTTTTTGGAGATTATTTGAAACAACAAATAGCTCTCTCTCCCTCTCTCTCAGGCTGAGTATACTAATGTTGAAACGTTGTGGGACCGTGTAAATGACGCCATTAACACCATAATCCGAAGAGAGGAAAGCAATGAGACTGGAGAGTTGTTGCCTCCTTGTATTGAAGGTACCAACAACATCCTTGCATTTCAATTATAAGAACTCTTTTCTTAAATCATGGCCGAACTTGGTAATCGAAGTCACTTCCAAGTTTGTTCTAAACTAATGCACAAGCAAATGATTGGTAGGATTCTATATCAGTTTACTTTGGGGATTGAGAAGAATCATATTCGATATTTGTGAGCTTGTGGGTAGGATGAGAAACAAAATTTAAATCGAAGGAGGAAAGATAGAAAAATTCTGAAAATCCAGAAGAATAAATAGATTTATTAAGTAGAACGAAGAGGTGGATGAAATAGTTGGAGATATAAGAACTGTCATATGGAGAAAATTCCTCAATTTATTCTATGATCAGTAATCAAGAGTTTGATTGATTGTTCTATCTAGCCTACACCCAAGCAATGTCAAATTTCTAAAATATAAGTAAAAATCTAACTTATATGCTATATTCCACTGTAACAAATTATCAATTATTTCTAAGCTTGACTTCTTGGGTGAATCATGATTTAATTATTTATATATTATTTTAATATTTTTTCTCATGCGAATGTTAATTTTTTTTGTTAGTACATGTGGGTTTCTTTTTTTCTTTTTTCTCAATAAGAATATTTTTGTCTTTGCTGGGATTTGAACGTGGGACATCCCGTTTTGATATTATGATAAATTAATGATTATCACAAAAGCTTGAACTTGTAGGTGAATAATAATTTAATAATTTATATATTATTTTAATATTTCTCTTCATATTTATGTTATTTTTTTGTTAGTACAATGAGTTTTGTTTTTTAATGAAAATATTTTTGTCTTTGCTGTGTGTCTAGTTCTGATACCATGACAAATTACTAACTATTTCAAAAATTCAAGTTTGCTGATAATTGATCATTTAATTATTTATATATTATTTTAATATATTGATATAAATAAAGATGATGGGAATCTTGAGTATAACAATATGATAAATGCAAAGAAAAATATTCTATAATTGGAATTTGCTTCTATAATCTAACCTATGATCTGTGATATCAATGAGTTAAATGTAGTTTATCTTTGTTGCAGCTGCACTAAACTTAGGATGCGTTCCAGTGAAAGCTTCGAGAAGCCAACGCCATAACAACCCGACAACTTATCTCACACCAAGAACGCAAGAGCCCGGTTTGGAACCATCTACGAATTGCGAACAATATCCTCCCCCACCTTTTTCTCCTAATCAATTGAACTTTTCAAGACCCACAACTTCAAATCGTGCTGTCCAATGCGATCGAAATCGCATTTTTTCTACACCACGCCACTACCCTTTTTCCCTCGACAGCCTCCCCGTGGTTCATAATAACTTTCCTACCATCAAAGCAAGCACGGAACTGAATTTGGGCTCTGTTTATCCATTGTTCTATGGAAATATTTGTCGAAATGAAGGATATGAGGTAAGAAGCCCTCGAGATTCTGAGGATATTGTCTTGATTGGCAGACCGACAACTATGCTGTCGATTGTAGAGCCAGCCGAGAAGAACCTTTTGTCCCCATCAAGTGGTGTCGATTTTAGGATTAGTGAAGAGAAGCAATCAGAGGCAGGCTGTGATTTATCTCTCCGACTCGGTCTCTGTTCGCAGCCATGGACAGGAACCGAAGGAGCTATAGATTTCGGCAAATTCAATTCTCGAGAGGGAAGAACGTCGATTGATGAAGAGATCGATCGGGCAAACAAAGAACTTTGCTTTTTTCCCCGAAAATCAGCCGGAGAGCCCTGCGAGTTCGAGCCAGATCCGAGTAAGTGGAGTTTGGGTAGAGAAGGTGAGAATTAGAGGCATTCTTAGAAATGATTGGCCATCATGTTTTTCTAGTTTGTAGAGATTCTTTTCTTTTGATTATGTTTCTAGCAGAGAAGAGAAGCTACTCAATTTTCTACTTCTAAATCTCTCGAGAACTAATCACTGTTTCATACGATAGCAATTATACTGAAAAGATTTANAAACAAAGAACTCTGCTTTTTTCCCCGAAAATCAGCCGGAGAGCCCTGCGAGTTCGAGCCAGATCCGAGTAAGTGGAGTTTGGGTAGAGAAGGTGAGAATTAGAGGCATTCTTAGAAATGATTGGCCATCATGTTTTTCTAGTTTGTAGAGATTCTTTTCTTTTGATTATGTTTCTAGCAGAGAAGAGAAGCTAATCAATTTTCTACTTCTAAATCTCTCGAGAACTAATCACTGTTTCATACGTTAGCAATTATACTGAAAAGATTTGATCGACCCAAATAAGAAAATTGGCTATATCCCGACACGACCCACACTGGAGATCCTTCGATTTTAACTGATATTCGATGAAAAAGACTTGTGCGAGAATGACACCCCCGTGAATCACCGAAATACAGAATTTAGAGGGAGGATATTTAGGAAGAGGTATAGGTTCTAATTTAGATCATGGATTAATTAATGTAATATATGTTTATTATTTATAATATAATAGTATTTATTTTACAAATGTGAAAAATTCGGACTCTGTTATACATTGGGCTACAGTGGGCTATCAATGGTTGAGCTGTATGGGCCGAGGCCCATATTCTCAGGGGCATAGCGGTCATGGACACCTCGATTAACTACTGCCTACTGGTTTTATATTATCACCGGCTGGAGTTGACGAACATCAACGATTTTGATCGGAATTACTTGACTGGAAACTTATGGTATTTTCTCTTATTTGATTGAGCTGGAGAATTGTTTTTTTTTCCTCTTAATTTTATGTCAATAATTATAAGTGTTTGATTGTTGTTGGAAATAATGTAGATTTACGGTGCTCAAGTTTCTCGTTGAGTTGGGGTTGATTGCTTTGTTGTTTGATCTCAATAATCTCGGTCTCTGTACACTCTTATGACTGCGATCTCCTCGGAAATTATTGGTTTCACTTGAGATCGCTGCCTTTTGAGCTCAAATCGTTGAGTCAAAGAAGAGTTAAAAGGGTGAGGTTTTGAATTTTGCATCATTTTTGTTTCTAAATTCTCAGTCATAATGGAGATTTAGTTTTGAATTTGAATATGTGACCTAATTTTATTCTTCTTTATCTACTTTTTTTTTCATTTTCCATGTTCTTCTTTGCATCTGGATTGCTCTTCTTTTCAAGGATCGTAAAATAGACTGATAATGAAAGGTGGTTTCGATTCAGGTTTACCATTCTAGTTTTGTAGACGAAGGAGGAATCGAGAAAGCATGTGGGTGCCCCTTACTACCTCTGAAAAGTCACATAAAGGGTCCTGCTCCAGCTTCTGACCAAGGTTTAGTCTCTTGGATGATAATCCATTTTTGAGTTTTGAAGATATTTATGATGTTGCTTTAGAATTTTAGTGTGATCATATTTTCTTTGGTTTCAACCGTGCTATATAGCTCTCTTTTTCAATATAATTCTCCTTATTTCTGACCAAGGTTTAGTCTCTTGGATGATAATCCAATTTTGAAGATATTTATGTCGTTGCTTTAGAATTTTAGCATGATCCTATATTCATTGGTTTCAACCCTGCTATATAGCTCTCTTTTTCACTATAATTCTCCTTATTGATCTATTTTTTTTACTGGTTAAACTTTTGATTTTTGTTTAGAATTATCTTTTAGCAATTCTAGTTTTATCAGATGCTTGAAGCCTAGCTTATAAATAATGGCTCAAGGTGGAGTTCTGGAGGATCTCAAGAAAATATTCAATTAGGTTTAGAATTCCTATGCATAACCCTTTTTCGAAAACCTCTTCTGTAGATTATTCATCTACTTAACATCTTTTGACTAATTAGACTTTAATTTTGCAGATAGAACTGATATTATCGATGAAGCAATTACTTTCTTTCGTGCCAATGTCTTCTTTAGAAACTTCGACATAAAGAGCTCAGCTGATAAACTCCTCATCTACTTGACATTTTACATTAATGTGGCTTTAAAGAGGCTTGGAGGTTGCAGAACTTTGGCAGAAGGAACCAAGGCAATTATAAACTTAGGTTTGGAAAATGTTTCCGTGCCCGGAGAGTTGAATTTTCCTTTTCCAGGCCTATTTCCTCTTCCCGAATCCGAGCAGGAAGCAGGTAATTTCTTCTGTTCCTTTTTCAAATTTGATAATGTTGGTTGATTGTGTAATTCAGACTTCAGAGTATCATTTTCTATCCTTTTGAATTCCACATTCATAGTTGCAATCTGATCTATTGAATCGATTCAGTACATTTCTATGTACTCTTTGGTGTACTATTTTAGTTTAAGTTCAATAACCATGCCAATTACTATTTTTACCCAAGGTTTTTTAACTTTGATATTTTTAACTTACGTGCATCAACCTGAAATATTAGTCCCGGCTCTTCAATCTCATTCGTTAAGGATGCATGGTCTTAACTGCAGATCTATATTGAGACAGAGATCAATTGGAGTCGGATTTTAAATAGTTTATCGAATCGATTTTATGCAACTTCTGTTCATCGTGTTTTGTTAATGCATAGTTCTAGTTTTCAGGTAAGTTCGTGTTTCTGTGTTTGAATCAAACTCGGGAAAGTTCAATGGACTGTTTTCTAATGCAAACTAACATGAATATATGATGACAGAGCTGTTGAGGAATTATCTGAAGCAGATAAGGGAGGAAACGAGTGGGAGACTGCTGAGCGTGGCTTATAGAGCCAATGGAACTCCAAATAAATGGTGGTTAGCTTTTGCCAAAAGGAAGTTCATGAACATCATCACTCCCTGAAAAGAAATCGGTTCGGTGTTGGATAAAAAACTTGGAACCGAATCGATCACACCCTCAATTTTTCGGTTCCGTTTTCATCAGGTGCTCGTTCGGTTCTGATAGCCAATGGAAAGACTAATATTATGAAGATTTATTTGACGACGAAAAATAAATCTTTTTGTCAAATTATTTTGGGTCCATTTGTAATTTTTAGAATAATCTTGTTTGGTCGGAGAAATTATGACCGTCCGATCTCTCAATTTACCAAAATGTTCTAAAAATAGTTCTCATAAATTTGGTTCTCTTTACTGGGATACGGTTTTCTGGTCATTTCCTCCTATGGCCGACAATATTTGTCATTAATCAATAACTTGTTTTCTATATATTACTTATTTTATTTTGTTTAAATTATATAAAATTATTTTAATTTAAGTGAGCGCGGTTCACTTATTAATTGCATTAACTAATTATTTGTTTTAATTGTTGTATTAATATGTGTCAAGCTAAAATATTTAAATTAAAAGATTAATGAAACATTATTCAATTACTTGAAAATATTCAAATTAAAAGATTAATGTAACATTTGGTAAATTTACACAAGTCCAAGATTTGTGCTTATTTTTAGAGTTAATAATAATATCATCCAAAATTCCAAAATTTCAATTATTTAATTAGTTATAAAAAGTTATAATGTTGTAATTACCAAATAAAAACGAATTGAAAATTAGAGATTAACGTTTATAATTAGTAGTAAAAAGTGTGGGATTAGTAATAGTTTGTATAATAAATAGAAAAGTGTTAAATTTAATTAAATAATGATTAATTAGTTATTTATTACAAAATGTGATTATAAATAAATACAGGGATGATATTGCTTGAGCTCCTTTAATGCGAAAACACACGCTTCTCCATCAAATGCTTTCGCAGAGGTCGATTTGATCCATTAATGGCTGCCACTGCTTCCTGCAATTAGATCTTACTTTCTTGATATTGCCGGAAAGTTGGTGGAGGAGCAACTCGCGGAGATGTCTCGGAGATCTGGGGCTTGCCTGAGGTGTTGTTTGGTGGTGTTTGCGGTTGTTTCGGCCATGGCCGTGTGTGGGCCGGCGTTGTATTGGTGGTTCAAGAAGAGTGTTGGAGTCGGGGATTCCAAAGGTTCATGTTCTCCTTGCGTTTGCGATTGTCCTCCTCCTTTGTCGCTTCTCAAGATTGCTCCTGGTACTTTTTTCTTTCCTCTGGGGTGTTTCGCGATTGTTGCTTAGTTTTTAAGTTTTTTTCTGTTGATTGTTGAATTTAGTGCTGTATTAGAATGTGGCATGCTTTACTGATGCCGATTCGGCCAAATTAAGGATTGAATTCGATTTTAATGGTGTTTTGGGAAAGTTAAATACATATTTGCTCAAGTGTCTTCAATTGGAATAGCTCGTAGGAAGTTACTTATCCCAGATTTGTGATTTTACTTCAATACTTATGCTTTATTACATGAAGGAGAAGCCATAATTGAGTTATGAAATCATCATCATCAACTTGGTTATCGTCATTTGGAGATAATTCGGAGACTGCATCTGTCTTGATGGGTGACTATTGGAACAATTGTTGATCAAGTGATAACTATTTTAGCCTTTTGGTATTTTCTATGATCTAATTGTAATTCTTGCATCGAGTATAGTTTAAAAAAAAGGTTAATGCCGTGTTCAAATTTGAGTGGACCATTTTTTTCCCAAGTTTGCTCTTCTGTTTTTCCAAGTTGATGCGCATCATCCTAAGGGGAATGCGAAAGTAATTTGTTGATGTTATATGCATGTTTATAGCAATTAAAGGAAGAAATCCCTTGTTTTGTACTGACATTAGGCTTTTTCTGTTGATAAGAAACTTTATTAAAACGAAGTTTGGAGAAGAAAACTCTTCCCGAACAAGTTAAAGACACTATGATTATTAGAACTTGTTAGTATACAGGCCTGTAGCAAGTCATAAGAAAGCTTAAGTATACAACATCATACTCCATCGTGTTTCGCCTTTTGCTTCCTCAATAATCAATGACCAAAGTGAAATGTGTTTTGATATATAATACAGTAGTTAAGTTTTTAGTTTGATATTTTATCATCTATTTGAAAAACTCTTGACTAAATAGTTATTGGAACATCATGATTAGATGGCCAACATGATATGGCAGAAATAGAAGATGGTATGATGAGGATTTCTTTATCTAGATTTTATATTACTTTGTAATGGTTTTAAAAAGATAGTTTTTTGTTTTCTGTCAAGCTGATTCTGTGATTTTTTTTTGCTCTATTTTGTAGGTCTGGCTAATCTCTCAATCACAGGTGAGTGTTCAATAAATGCATATCCAAATGCTTAAGAACTTCGAATTTCTACACGTGATAGTAAAATTAAGATGTTCTTTGTCAGATATAGCTTTTCCCCTTAATAATGAATCTTTGATTTTATTTCAAACGTGTTTCCGTCGTGAACTTAAAAGACATTGATGATACTTTCTGCTCATAAAGTGAACTTTATTCCTAATTCATTTATATAATTCTATATTTAGAAAATATATTGCTTTCCTTTCAAAACTTAAAAAACTTTGGTTCTTAATTTTCTCTAAAATTCATCATTCTTGGTGGTCCATGCATATTTCTTGGGGTTTTTTGTATTATAGTAAACCTATTTTGTCTAATGTTTATGCCGAATCCACACAGAAACATCTCTTTCCATTCTTCACTATGAAAAAGATAAATAATTTCCTGTGATTTTTGCGTTAATCGATCAATTATCTCTGATATATCAAAACCATTTAGATTGTGGAAGTAACGACCCAGATTTGAAGCAAGAAATGGAAAAGCAATTTGTCGATCTTCTCAGCGAGGAGTTGAAGCTCGAAGAAGCTGTGACAGAAGAACATGGCCGGCATATGAACATTACACTAGCAGACGCGAAAAGGGTGGCTTCCCAGTACCAGAAAGAGGCTGAAAAATGTAACGTGGCAACCGAAGCGTGCGAGCAGGCACGAGAACGAGCCGAGGCTCTGCTTACAAAGGAGAGAAAAGTTACTTCTTCATGGGAGAGACGAGCTCGCCAGATGGGTTGGGAAGGTGAATGAGTTTTTTTTTTTGGGATTTTGGTTTTTGAAATTTCTAGTTAATGTAGTTGGTTGAAATCAGAGACAAATTCATAGGCTTTGTGGGAGCAAATGTTAGTGTTACAGATTCTTCGCTGATCTTGTTTGACAATTCGAACTTTCTTTCACTCCGGTGTAATTATTCAAACTATACGATTTTTGAATGAAATTCGTGGTTGGGTTTGTAATCATTTGAATTTTATTTTCATTTCTGAGTTTCTTCCAATCTGATGATACCTGCAATGAACGGGAATTACAGTTGGGTTGAGAAGGTGAATGAGTTTTTTGGGGATTTTGTTGAATTTATCAGAGAATTTCATAGGCTTCTTCCATGGGAGCAAAATGCTCTCTATGTTTCTCTCTGTTGCGTGATTTTTGTCCAGGAAGATATGTATTCATCGTTACAACGTGATTCTTTGCTAATTTTTATCGATAATTCAAACTTCTTGTCCTCAGTGTAATGATTCAAACTATACGATTCTTGAATCAAATTTCTCTCTAGGTTTGGGATCATTTGATTTTGATTTTACTTTCTGAGTTTCTTCCGATCCGATGATCCATGCAATGAACGGGATTATCCAAATGGTGTTCCGTCGATGACTTTTCGCTGTTTTCAGTCGACGAGTATGGGATTTACAGACTTGATGAATCGGAAATGGATAAAAGCTGAAAAGAGACGTGTTGAAGAAGTCACAACACTCCTCCGATCATCACAAACATCGATGAAATCCCTACGACAGCCTGCTAACGTAATCCCAACGCGTTTTTTTTTTCAATTAATTTTTTCTACGTAACTTCCGTCGAGTTTCGCAGTCCAAGAAAAGATTATATTCAAAGAGTAGAGAGAGAGGAGAGAGAGAGAGAGAGAGAGCTTTCGGTTCGTTTTATATACAGTTCCAAGGCTAAAACCAGAAATCAGTCTAGGGTTTTTCAAGGTTAGTGTCTGAAAATGGACGGTAGTGGTGATGGCAGCAAGAGAGAAGGAAAGAGAAAGCTCGATGAAAGCGACGACGGCGGCTACCACCGTGGAAGTGCATCCAAGCAACAGAAAATTCCAGTCTTCAGCAGGTTTTTGCTCTTCTATTGATTCCTACTTTAGCTTCCATTTTCGAGAAATGAATCTGCTGAGCTCAATCAATGAATTGTTGGATCCAATCAACAGTATTTTGCTCCATACTGTGCCATCTGTTTCGACTTGTTGATTGAAAAATCAATCAACTGAGTATGAAGATCATCCAAAGGAGCAAATCCCAGACAACAGTAACATGAAAAACAATTCTTTTCTGAACTTTATTCTTAACTGTTTTCACAAATATTGAATAATAAATGTCAACATACTGGGAAACAAAGGCTGCTTCAAGTTTGTATATTTTGAACTGTGAAAGAACTGATGATTGAATCGATTCTAAATTAAAGAGAGAACTAAGACTTTTTGTACTCTTATTTTAATCCAGAGTGCTTAGTTATCTTGTCGTTTATATGCAGGGTGGTTTTGGAAGCTCTGAAGAGGGATGGCCTCCAAAAATTCTTCTCATATTTCGAGCCTTTTTTACGAAAAATTGTGCGTCCGGTGGTTCATTTTGGCTAGTTAATGTGTCGATGCATTATTTATTGATCAGTAGCTAAGCATGTTGTAGAGGATTCTTACTGATTTTCAAAGCTGTTTCCGCAAGGGAAAGCTGTTTTTGAAAACAGGCACAATCCAGCTCTGAGGCTTCTTGGTTCTTTAGCTTCAAACTTTTCAGCTTTCAAATTATGCTTCCTGTCTAGATAATGTTTCCCCTTTTTGTCTTTTGGTTGAAACCATTTCTTTCACTTTGATTCTTAAGCAAAAAATGAATGCATTTGATGTCACTATCAAGTTTAAAATGGTATGAACCAAAATCCATCTATCTTTAGTACACCATTACCAGTTCCATTTTTTAAAATATAACTCTGCAGAAAAAAAAAGTATATTTTTCATGTCTACTGACTAGAAATCTGCTTTGAATTACAGTTTCGTGAAGAGATGCAGCAGATTCTGCTGCAGAATGATGACCCGAGCATGTTGGGGCCTTCAATTCAAAAAATTGTGCGCTCTGTTATTCTTTCTTGCAAACTTATGAAGAAAAGCATATTTATTGATCAAATTATTTTCAGGCATTTGCTACAATATTTTGTTTTACGCTTGTGTTCTTTCTCCCCAAAATAGTTAGTTGGTTGATTTTTAAGCTTTATAAACACTTTTTGTTTGTGTTCTTAAAAAAATAAATTTCTTGTTTTTCTATGTTAAAAAAACACCTTATGCAAAACAGCCCTTCCACTTCACGCTCCTTGCTTTCAACAGTTTGATACCTTCAAATTATATTTGTATGGTTATTGTATATTTATTGGGGGAAAGTCCAATTTAAATCTTAAACTATGAGGTCATAGACAAGCTACACCCTAAAATATGTTTGGGTATGAGCCAAATCTTATACAATCTCCAAGGAACAATTCAATTATAGTCGGAACTTGTCCATTTTTTATGTACCAATTCAAGTTATGCATTGAATGGCAGGTACATGAGGAGCTGCAGAGTGCACTGAAACCATACATCCCGCACAATTTGGCTGGAAGGTCTGTGTGGTTGAACCTCGTTTGAGTTTGATTCTAGATGCTAAATTGATTGTTCTTTGTCAATTGTGATACACAAAAATTTAGGTTGAGTTAATGGGTGCAAATAAATTGAACCAGAAGAAATTGGATATGAAAAAATTTATCTCTCATGAACAGATTCTAACTAATGTCTATTGATGTGAAGGTCTTCTCCACCCAAAATAAAAGCATCGGGAGGAAGGGAGTTATGCCTTCGTGTCTTAACAAAAATGCCAGATCATCTCTTTGCTGGACAGAAGGTTAAAGGAGAGGGAGGTTCAGCCATTTGTGTCATCTTGATAAACTTGTCTGACAGCAATATCGTCAGAACAGGACTAGAATCAACTGCAAAACTGAACGTCTTTGTGCTCCATGGAGATTTTGATGAGGATTCTAATGATGGGTCGACACCTGAAATCTTCAAAAGCCAGAAAGTGAAACAACGCCCTGGAAAAGCCCCAATCCTAATTGGAGACTTACAAGTCACGCTTAAAGATGGAGCGGGAATTCTCGGTGATCTCCAATTCACGGACAATTCCAGCTGGACTAGAACAAAGAAATTCAAACTTGGTGTCGAGGTGGTCCCTGGATCCTGTGAGGGGATTAGTGTTCGGGAAGCTAAAACAGAAGCATTTGCAGTTTTAGATCAAAGAGGAGAATGTGAGTCCTCAATCCCTAATAACATAATTTTGCAATTTTTGCATTCATTGATGGTTTACTATACTGATCATGATCAAGACGGACATAATTTCAAGATAGTAATGCTAGGTTTATCTTTGTAGCTTACTTAGTTATTGTATATACTGACGTGTTGAGCTATGATTATTTTAATTAATGTGTATTTAACGTATTATAATTAAAATAATAATTTATTATATTTAGTTGACCAATTATACCTCAACACATTAAGGTGTACAATAAGAATGCATATTAAGAAAGTAAACTTAACATTATTAATTTCAATATTCTTATTCGAGAGAAGCTCATCCATTAATATTATTCCTTGTATTTTATCTTAAATCTATTTTTAAACCTTGAAACTTGCAGGTAACAAAAAGCATTACCCACCTTCTTTGCAAGATGAAGTGTATCGATTAAAAGGCATAGCCAAGGGTAAGCCCCTCCATGAAATATTGCTCAAAGCAGGAATAGTCAATGTTGAAGATTTACTCCGCATTCATGCCAAGGATCCACAAAACTTAAGAAATGTAAAGATCTTCTCTTTTAGTAAATAATTCAGATTATTTTCTTAATATCATACGTGATTTGATTTTGGTTTTGATGACAAAAGATGGTCAAGGACAAGACAACAGACAATAAGTGGAAGAAAACGATCGAACATGCCAAGACTTGTGATCTTCCATGTGGGAAGTTTTATGTTTTCTATATTGATGAAAGTCAGAGTTTTGGCGTTATTTTCAATCACATTCATGAGCATGAGGGCTTTATAAATGACGGCAAATTTCTATCTTTGGGAACCGAAGAGGTTAGCTACTTATTCTTTCCGAGTTTTATTTTTGAAACTTGATATTTATTTCTCATTTGATCTGCTTGTTGAATCTATATTTTGTGTATACATTAGAAGGCTAACGCTGTATAATAAATATCAAAGCTGCTAGTAAAGATATATTCATACAGGTTCATGAAAATTTGATCTAAATTAGAATAAATAACATTCTGATTTGTTTAGCACGTAAAAAAACTATAATTAGGCATTTAAAAAGCGTTTGACTCAACTATGGGTTTCGTACACTGCTTGTGCTCTGCTCTTTACATAGTTAAGATAACAAAAGCAGACACAGTGCACGAAACTTGTGGCATTAGTCACGATGTTAATGAATTCTAAGATCAAACAACTGGATTTCTAAATGAAATCAAGGTATTGAAGATTCGTTCATGTAGGAGTTTTTCCATTAAAAGATTATCTTTGAAGATCATTTTGTTTCAGCAGACCGCCTTTTTTGTGAAGATAGCCTATGCGAATTGGCATGAAGTTATAGAATGTGATGATCATGTTCTACAATCATTTACGGGTATAGAGGAAACAGAGACATCTCAGAAAGAACAATTTGAAAACCTGCCCGTAGACACTAATCAAACATATAAGGAGCTGCCTTTGATCAACACAGAAACAGATTTCCATGGAAGCTCTATGCCTACAACTGGTGAAACTTCCACAGCTGGATTCTCCAATAGTTTAAACGACTGGTTACAGCTGAATAACGAGCAAGAATCGGAACCAAATTTTTGGGATCGAGTCCTGATTATGGAGGATGAAATGGAGAAGACCGTCTCTATGTTTGTAACGGGTGAAACTTCCGGAACTGGACGCGATTTTGGCTATGAATTTGGAGACGAAGAAGCTATAATCAGCCACTCCGATGAGGCTTGTTGCTCCAATGATAACAAACCCGAGCCTAATAATGATGAGTTATTCGAAGTTGATTCATTTGAGACGGAGAATGGAATGAACCGAAGAACGGCTATTTTGGGATGGCTAAGGATAAAAGTTGTTCTAAGATGGGGAGAAGTTATGAGGAAGAAAGCTGCAGAGAGGAGAGCTCAACTCATCGAATTAGACTGAGCAAGCTGAAAGTATTTGTCTAGTTTGTTTAGTTTGTTTGATTTTTATTGCTTTCTTTGCATTCCTGATTGCAGATGTCAGAATGATGATCCTAATCTAAAAAACATTCATTTATGTCATTGGTTTCTGTCTTTCAACCAAAGATTGATGATGATTTTTAGTTGTAGGGCATTGAAAGTTGAATTTCGAAAACTGTTTTTAGAAACAGTTTGATCGGTTTTGGCTGTTCTGAGTTCTATAAACCCAGAAACTGAACAGCCCGGAAGGACAAAAAAGCATCAATCAGGTTATAAAATTAATGTTCGATCCATTTATTCAATCTAAGACAAACCCGAAAACAAATAGTTGCAACAAAAGAAAAAAATCCAGATTTCCTCTTCAACTAAGAAGATGAAACTATGCTGAAACTGGTACTCACTTCAGTTCCCTTCTCTGAGACTGAAAATGTGAAGAAATTTCTCTTTTCATGTACAAGGCCCATCCGATTCATCAAATTCATCATAATTTTGAAGGAATTCATCTTGTCCCAAATTGAAGAAGCTTTCTGGATCGAAATTGGTTCCCAAGTCGTCCGTTGTTTTATCTTCATTGTTGTGCTGTCCATTCAATGCATTGTTGTCGTCCGATTGGATGATCAGTTGTGTTATATCGGAATTTTCGGCGATTTCCATGTCATTCTGAACCATACTTTTAGCATCTAGAGGTGGAGGATTCACCCTGCAGTGATTTGGATTCTGTCCCGAACAAGGTTGGTGTTCTTCGCCATTTGGATTTTGAGTATAATTCTCGGTTTGGACGAAGTCTACTAGAATGGTCGGGTGAGAATTTTCAGCTGCATTCATGGATGGTTGACCAATCAGAGAGCTTGCATCTGACATTCCCGAGTTGTTCCAAGCCATGCCCTGATTATAGTGAGGTTCAAATGGTCGGAAGCCTGCAGATGGAAAACCGGACAAATGAAGTTCTTGACGGAATTGATTGAAAGGTTCCGATTTTACTGGAGTTGCTCCTATAACATGTTGATTTCCTTGCACAAGCAAAGGGTTGCAATGAATCTCGGCCCCAAGTTCATCGAGCTCGTTGAAGCAACTCTATCATCGGGAAACCTTGTTGGATACGGGAAGCCAGAGAGATTGTTGATTGGATTGATCTTCAATGGTCCCATGTTTCCGTGAAATGACTCCGGCAATCGGTTATGAGGGCATAAACTGAAAGAATTGTTCATGTTTTGAGAAGTATTTTGATGTATTAATCCCGGAGAAACGATCCCGTTCTTGTTGAATTGAGGAGAGTTGAATGTACCAAGAACTTCACTCAGAGTCGATGAGAACGGAATGGTTTGAAATGTTGGTAATTCCGGCAACTGAAATCGCTCCGTTAATCTCATGTTTTCTTGATTTTGTGGTGCAGCCTCAGTTCTTTTCAAGGAGAGCCTATATTTCTGCAAGATTAAACGATCCAATGAGTGCATGAAGATGGCTTTAAAATCTTCATTAAAATCTTTGAACTTCTCAAAAGGAAACCTGAAGATGGCTGGCCACATGTGCGAGTCCTTCGACCTTCATCAACTCGAGAATCTTCTTCGGAGAGGCCTCTGCAAACGAAGAACAATGGGTTATGAAATTCCAAAACCACGCACACGCTGGTACTTGAAAACAAAGACTCACTTTCAAGACTCAGTTCATCAATAGCTGCTAAAAACTTCTTGCGCAGTTCGATTGACCAAACAAATCTCTGCTTATTCTGAGTCGTCGCCTGATCTTCGGTCTCCATTCCCACGTTCTCTTCTTCCTTGCCTTCATTCCGGTTCTTCCTCTTCAGACCGGCCATCGAATCATCGGCAATATTGGGGGTTTTGGGCTGTGCTAGTGCTCGTTCATCGTCTTGATTTCGGCTCTTCTTTTTGCTGAGTTTGAGCACATATTCCATCTCCTCGAAACATATCGCCAGATGTTCCGCAGCTTCGCAATTCGACATGGCTTCACCAGATAACTGCAAGCCCCGTTTTGAAATCCTTTCGTAGCGTATTCCTCGTCCTCATGGGCAGACACCACTGCCGACAAAAACGGTAAGTCAAAACCTCAGCATGATCATTCTATTAGAGATTGAAATTTGAGTTTTTGACGAAGAAGATCAAACTTTTGTATAAGTGGGATGTCCATTTCAAGTTTAATCAGCTCAAGAAGCTTAAAACCGTCCATCTCCGGCATAAATACTTCAGTCATTACGATTTCGAACCGGTTTTTATCTTCCCTTAGCATCTTCAACGCCTCCATGGGGTCCAAGGTGGTAGTCACTGTAAAAAAAGCAGCATAAATCTCGTACGAATCGAAGTAATAAATTTTCAATTTTGAAATCATGGGATGTCCATTTATTTTTTTTAGCTTAGGTATCAAATCTGTCATAGCAAGCATCACATACCCTCTGTGGATTTCTTTCCCTAAACTTAACAGGCAACAGACATCTTCCCTTGGTACACACTCGACAGAAAACCGCTCCACAGAAGCGACAATGATGACGGCCGCGAGTAAGAGCTGTAAAAGGTGCAGAACACTGCATGCAAAAGCTAGCAGAGCTATCTGGAAGCCATTATGGAGGCTCTGCTTCCAATACATCCTTATAGGCATTGTAATTAATCCCATTAGGCTCGAGAAGAGGTGGCGCACAAGGTATGTAAGCTGAGGAGTGCAAAAAGGTATCTCCATTTTCTTCAGAACCCATGAATGACAAATTCGAGCTGGGATATTTAGTATTTGCAGTACCACTCAGAGATTTGTTCCGTCCAGTAAGAATTGCAAGCATCCCACCCAAAACATTCTTCAAGTTTACCTCCGGAGGATAGTGATTTTGCTCATAGTTGTGACAGTCATCACTCGAATCGTATCCTTCATCAATTGAATCTTCTGAAGGAAACCTAACTGAATAATCATGTTCGGAGTTTGAGGTGATTTTATTATCGGCCACCGCACACCGCACTTTGCTATCCTCCTTTTCAAGCCTATAAATGCAAAATGAAATTTTTTACCTTATATAGATATATTAATGGTATCAAAAAATGAAGAAAAAATACGATCACATCCAAATTCTAAGAATAATTTAAGAGCTCGAAAGAAAGTAATCAAAAAGAGTTCCAAAAGTTGAACTATCATAGTATACATTAGCAAAAAATAAAAATCAGAAAAAGAAAGGGCAGAAAAGCACGAACTCCGAATTGGGGCTCGTAAAAGAAAATGGAATGGTCTAAGGTTTTCCGATCGTCCAATTAAAAAGAGAAACAAACCGTATAGAAAGCATCGTTGCCCTTCTCTTCAGAAATTGGAGCAGCGGTATTCGAAAGGGAAAACGAACGAATCAGGACCTCAATTTCGAGTTCTCAGAAGACACCCTAAGAAGACGAGGAATCAGAGGAGAAATGACCGAAGAAGCTATCCGCAACTGGGCATAGCTAAGCCAAGCCCCAGTGATTTCTAGACCCAACCCAGACCAACCAAACCGGCCCACGCATTTATTTACGGATTTATCCTCGCCTTAATAAAATAAATAACTTTAATTAAAAAAATAAAAACTTTACAAAAAGTAATCACACATGTTCCCGTGACTCTGGAAACTTGAAAAGTAACACCCTCTTAATTTGTGGTCTAAAACTTCTTCATTTTTTATATTATGATTTAATATATTAAATTATGAGTTTAATATATTTAATTAAATTAGATTTAATATATTATGAGTTTAATATATTTAATTAAATTAAATTCATCAGAGCGGATCTATTTTTTATACCCACAAAGGACGTACTATATTTATGTGCATAGTAAATATATTCATATTATCATCACTAAGTGGCTTCTTGATTATTGGAAGTGTTTTGTGGTTTGTTAGTTTCCGTGCTTCGAAGTAAATCGCCAATTTGGAAGCTCTGATTTGTCTTATGCTCTGCTTCCGTCTCTCGTCCTCTTCCTTTCCAATTTCCTACTAAAGCTTCCATTTCGAGCGTTCTTTCTTTTCTCTCTTTCTCCTGCGCTTCTTCTTCTTCTCGGTTGCACTGAATGTGTACACGGTGATTCATTTCCTAGTAGGGACTGATTTGTAGCTCTCATTTGTCTACCACTCGGTAATTGGAGCTCAGATAGTCTTTTAGATTTTTGTTTTTGATCTCTCCTTCTGTCTTGGCTTGAGAACTGTTTTCTCCGAAACAGCGGAATCGTCTTCTGTGCATATGGTATTTGGCTAGTGTATGATAATTCAGTTCTCCTCTTTTCATTCTCAATTTTTATTGTTTGTGACATTTTGGAAGATCGAAAATTGCTTGTTCTACTGGTACGTCCCCGGTCTCAGGGGCAGCTAAGTTCGTGCTCTAAATCATGTCTTTATCGGAGAATTATCTGTTCTCCAACTCTCGACCTTCATCTGAAGATTTTCAATCTGCCTCTCCTCATTGTATGGAGAAGTTCAGGCTCTACGAGACTCGATCGGTAACCATCAAGCTCCTTCCCTTTATATTCCCCATCATCTATTCTTTATGTTGATATGTTGATCTGATTGGATGCGAACAGCGTTTTCGTTACTCTTCGCTTCTCTCTCTTTTTTTAAGTAGATTGATATTTCTCTATTTGTGCTTGTTTCTTACCTTTTTGGCCAGAATAGCTGCACTTGGCCTTCTTCTTTGATATCTGAAAGCCCTCTGTTATTCTCTTTTTGTTCTCGAGCTGCTTTTTACCGTTAATGTATCCTACATTAAGATTACAACCAAGTTTAAAAAATGATTTCAATTGCTTTTGTATTTATATCAATTCTGCGGTGATCTGGCTGAGACTGACTGTCCACGTTTATACATCTTCTCTGGTGAAATTTCTTTACAGAAGTTTTACATGATAGGAAGCGACAAGACCAGGATGTATTGGAGAGTGCTAAAGATTGATCGACTGGATCTTTCTGAGTTAAACATCCAAGAAGATTCTACGACATATACAGAAAGCGAATGCTCTGTTTTGTTAAGCCGAATTCATGAAGGAAACAAATCAACTGGTGGACTGAACTTTGTAACCAATTGTTATGGAATTGTTGGTTAGTATATCTCAGTTCTCTCATGTGGTATTTATTACTAGATGTAATAATTTATTGCTATAATTTTTTTTTCTTGTTCTGTTAGGGTTTGTTAAATTTCTGGGACCATATTACATGCTGCTTATTACAAAACGACATCAAATTGGCATAATATGCGGGCACAAAATATATGCTGTCTCCAAGAGTGAGCTGATTCCACTTCCAAATTCAGATGTCCTGTCCAATTTTGCTGATTCTAAGAATGAGAACAGGTCAATAGTTGCCTGGATATTCATGAACTTAAGAGATGCATCTGCACCAAACATGATTTTTTTTCACGGAGAGCTCTATGGTTGCATTTAATGTCTTCATGTAATAGGCTTGTTGGTTGATGATTCATATGTACTCAGGGATGCTTGTGTTAGTCAATTCTCGAGTAAAATGACTGGAAATCAAAATGTTGATAATTCATGAAATAGAATTTTAATTTGACATTCTGCAGTGTTCATCACCGAACTTACACTTCTTTTATTTGGCTCTTTAGATGAACTTATTTAGTTTATTATTCTATTATTTGCAGATACAAGAGGCTCCTATGCACAGTAGATCTTACAAAGGACTTCTTTTTCAGCTATTCATATCACGTGATGCATAGTCTTCAAAAGAATTTATGTGATAATGAGACTGGTCATGTTATCTATGAAACAATGTTTGTGTGGAATGCATTTTTGACTCGTGGCGTTCGGACACGCTTGCAGAATACCTTGTGGACAGTTGCTTTGGTGTATGGTTTTTTCAAGCAGGTGAGAAGGTGGTGAAGCTTATTAAGTACGGTGCTATGAATGTTTTTAAGGTATCTGAATTAAGATGTTTTAAGGTGGTGAAGTTTTAGCTAAAAACAGTAACATTTTTAAGCTGCCGCAAAAAAAAGCTTTCATTATGAAACATAAAAAAGAAAAGATAGATTTTGTGTTACAATTGAAATTTGTTATTAACTTAAAATTATCTATGTTCATCGCCCATGAGTACATTGAATATTGAAAAATATCAAAGGTAACACGAACAAACGATATAGTTTGGGTCATAGTTCTATTTTCACTTCCATTCCTTATGCATTGTATCTAGAAGCTGCTGGTACATGTAAGGTTATGTCACTTATTGATTGTGATCTTGTTATAAGATGTGAGTTTGCAGTTTAGTTTGCTTTGCCTTTGGGCATATCATCGACAGTTGAGAGTTATTTACTTGTCGATGCTCACTAACTTATTTAGCTGGCTCTTTTTCTATTATGTCACTCTTTCGGTATTTGGATGAAAATTTAAACCTTACCTTATTACAAGATGTTCACATCATGAGATTGGTTCTAGTGTTCTCGAGCTTATCATTGGACTATGTAGATGACAGTTAATTCCTTCTAGATGCTCATTATCTCATTTAGCTTTGTCCTTTTTTTTATTGGATCACACTATGTATCTTAACAAAACCTTAACCTGTCCTTATGTAAGAAGTCCACGTATTTATCCTGGCATGTAATTTGCTTGAGCCTATCATTGGGCTGTGTGGATGCCATATTGTAGTCAATTTCTTTTCGATGCTAATTATCTCATTCGACTTTACTCTCTTCGTCAGGATACTCTATTTGTTTCTGGACGAAACTTTAAGCTGACTCTCTTGGCTAGACGGTCATGTCATTATGCTGGCACAAGGTGGGGATATAAACACATCATTTCTCTAGGAGTAGCGTTGATGTTTGAGCAGAATGGATAAAGTGAGCGATGGTGATGTAGATTTGTGTTGGCTCACTGTGAACCGACTATAATCATACTTTTTTAGAATAAAGTGCTGGGATTGTATGCCCTACATGGATAATTTTATCTCATGGAAAACCAACATTTGATTTTGGGGACTGTTGCATAACTCAGCTATTTTTAACTCATAAATATGATTGGACGTTAACCAATATTGTGAATTTCATTGATTTAGTTTTGAAGCATATATCTTTATTCACATCATGTAACCTATTGTGAACATGCCTTCACTTATTTCGCTCTCTACTGTAGATACCTAAAACGAGGTGTAAATGAGAAGGGCAGCGTGGCAAATGATGTTGAAACCGAGCAAATTGTATTTGAGGACGTTCCAGATGGTATTCCTCTGAAAATAAGTTCCGTAGTTCAGTATCGCGGCTCAATCCCTCTTTTCTGGTCACAGGAAACATCACGCTTGAATATGAAACCTGATATAGTTTGTATGACTGTTGTTTCTTTGTCATTTAATTTCTGCTTAACTTCAGTCAACTTTTAACTGAGTATCTGTATGTGTAGTGTCAAAGGTGGACAATACTTATCAAGCGACCAGACTTCATTTTGAAAATCTTGTCGAAAGATATGGGAACCCAATAATTGTTTTGAACTTAATAAAGGTAACATTTATTGGTATGAATATTTTGCTTTAGTCATTGTTTCATGAATTTCTACTCTGCCCTTAATCTCCTTTTAATTTACTCATGACAAATGATCCATCATAAAAGTTGCTGAAACAAAAAGAGCAAGTTATTGACTTACCTTATACTTCTTTTCTACTTGTGATAAAAAATGGAGAAAAGGCAAGATAGATGAATGAATAAATGACAGACGCCTGTTGGGGACCTCCTTGAACTCCAATTAGTTTTCTTGGTTATTTTCACATAGTGAATAATTATCTGCTCTTTACATCTTAGTGAATAATTATCTGCTCTTTGCATTCAACAGACACTCGAGAAGAAGCCTAGAGAATCTATTCTTCGAACAGAATTTGTTAGTGCTATTGATTTCATTAATAGAGATTGTTTGGTGGAGCAGCGTCTTAGGTTTCTTCACTGGGATCTACACAAACATGCTCGAAGGTTTGTCTCTTAGGAGAAATACTTAATCTTTTCTGTCAAGATGGTAGAACTGAGTTTCTTCGACATCTGACCTTGGCTTCTATTTCTTTCTCATTCTCTTTCCAGCAAAGCTACAAATGTTTTGCTATTTCTCAGCAAAGTTGCTGCATATGCATTAACCTTGACAGGCTTCTTTTATTATCATGTCACACCACATCTCAAATCGAAATGCAGAGCATATGGCTCTTTCACTGGGTAAGCTTGCTGTTCCACCCATAATTTTTTTTACATCATATGGCATTAGTGTGACTATGTAAGGAGTCCTAATCATTTACACGTCTCTCTTATTTAAAAAGAAGATAAACTTCATTTTTTGATGTAAGCGGTTCATTGTTTTAAGTTTTGTTTGATATTTTCAAAGCAAATGAATTCAATTTTGCGACAAGAATTTAAGTTTTGTTTATTAATTATGTTTTCGTTTTGTCCCTCTATATACTTGTCAAAAATTCAAATTATGGATTTCCCAACTTACGATTCTAAATGAGTCAAAATATTAGTTTTTTTATGAACCTATCAATTTAATACCTAAACCCAGTCGTTTATTTTAATGTCAACCATACATGCAAAATAACTTACTATCTTCAAATGTTTCTCCAAATACTCTCTATTTCAAAGGATAAGACTGATAAATGTAGCTTCATTCAATTTCATTTCAGCTTTCAACTATAGATGGCTCTGATTCTTTCTCTTTTCAGTAAATATAGTTATCTGCTTAAAATATAACATTTTATCGATAATGGTTGAGTGATTGTGAGGTTGATAATGTAAATGTTAAACAGGAGTGATGACGATTGTGTCTTAACCCCTAAAAGATACTCTGACCATGATAAAGTAGATGATTCTAACTTGAGAAAAGGTGATGATTGTTTTATGGCTAATGGAAATGAAACGATGGAGCAACCTATGTTACAAACGGGTATACTGAGGACGAACTGCATAGACTGCCTAGATCGAACAAATGTAGCTCAGTATGCATATGGGTTAGCTGCTCTTGGACAGCAGCTTCATGTTCTAGGACTTGTAGAATTGCCTACTATTGATCTTGATTCGCCTTTGGCTGATGATTTGATGGGATTCTATGAGAGAATGGGTGACACCCTTGCACACCAGTATGGTGGATCAGCTGCTCATAACAAGGTAAATTGATTAGCTTCTCATTTGGCCAACCTGCATATGATGGCTTTTCACCACCTTCAATATTCCGAGGATAGTTCATTAGCCCCAGCTTCTTGATATTACATGATTCAAGAGTTATCATACAGTTTTGCTCCCCTTTGCAGATTTTTCAAATTTAACTGAATGCGAAGTTATGATTTTTTTTTCTTAAATCAACCTGAGTAGAAGAACATAGACCTGAATGATTATAAAACTTTTCTAAAAGATGACCACTAATTGCTTAACTTTTATGACCTGTGGATCTGAATAGATATTTTCTGAGAGAAGGGGTCAATGGAAAACGGCAATACAGTCGCAAGAATTTTTCAGAACGCTTCAGAGATATTACAACAATGCATATACAGATGCTGCGAAACAAGGTGCTATTAATATGTAAGTCGGTTGATCCTATATTCTTGTCAAAATGTCCAAATGAAATGTTTAAATCTCTAAAATCTATTTTTATATCTCTGGAAGTAAGATGCACATAGATTTTTATGCATTAATCTGATATTTTTTCTTCTAGTAAAGCTTTTATTACTCTCTAATTTAAGAAAGAAAATGTTATGCTTCCCAAGGAAAGAATACTTCCCAAGTCCTGCAGGTAAACTTTCGGCAGCAAAACCAAATTTGACTTGAATAATATATCATGTTTAGAATGTTTCATCTTATTTCTTTATTTCAATCACATACGTACAGATTTCTTGGAAATTTCCAGCCACAAAAAGATGAACCCACTCTGTGGGAATTGAATGAACATCAGCGTAATAATGCAGGGAGGAATGGGCAGCAACAACTAGATGAATTTGAACGGTAAATTGTCCCGTAAATGATAACTTATTTTTGGAACTGCATTAGCACTGGCAGCAATTGGTTACACTGTTCAATGTCAAGGCATTGGAATCACTGGTGCAAGTACAATTGCTTTTGTTTCTAGCTTAAGGCAGTCTACTTTTGCATTTCTAGGTCAACAATCAAAAGATCCTTTTCAGATGGAAAAAATCTCTTTGATTGCAGCTCGCCTATGTCAGCTACAAATGAGAAGCAAGAAAATCATAACATAGTCTTACCTGATGAATCAGGACATAATAAGATTCTATCAGAGTCATCGCCTGAAATTTCAACTGTTGAATGTGATACATCATTTTCAAGGTTTGTATTTTGAGATTACTTTAGCCAAATATTGTAATTCAATGATCAACCAATTTCTATAAAATTTTAGACTTCTAACATCTAAGTTTGTTTGATCCATAATATTTAGATTCCTGTAATAGTTTTGCAGTTGAATATAAGAAACTTTTCTGTATGTTGAACGGATGAGCAATGGAAAATATTGTTGGGTTTTTTCTCTCCGATTATGCAAATTATGATTTGGATAATATGGAGTATGGGCCAAATATATTGACTTTTGTTGCTTACCGTACTTAATGTCAACTGTGTAGGTTAACTCGCAGTGTACCCTGCGAGCAACTTTTGGATGATCTACAACCGGGACTATGCAATGAAAACGGCCAAATTTACTGTTATGATAGGGATGATGCTTTCAACTACTCGAATTTTATTGATTTGGATTTCCTGTCATCCTCTTCGTAATTCATGCGGGGCAGAATCATTCTACAGGTAACTTGCAATGGAGATTAAGCATGGTGTTTTAACCTAAAATAAGAGTGATCTGTTAAGACACTAAAATAATTGTATCGCAAGTAGACAATTTAAACATTGGTAAAAATAACAAAAAAAGCTTGAGTTTCGGGTAAATAGGCCTATTCAAGCTTGAGTTCTGAAAACACAAAATTTGGACTTTTCTGACGCATGGACTCAAATTTTTTTCTTAATTTTTTTGTTTTTAATTAATTTGGCTAAACAAATTTTATCGAAATGACTTGAAATTTTTACCACAAATTCAAAACAATAAAAAACATTAATCTGAATTTTTTTTAATTTTTTCGACAATTGTACGATTTTCTATAATTTTTTATACATAAACAAACAAAATTCGTTAAAATTACATACGGCAATAAAAAATTTTAAAACTTGTATCACACACTTACTGCATGTTAAAATAATATTTACAAAGTTTCGTGAATTTTTATTGATGTACGTAATTTTAATAAAATTTGTTTGTTTATGTATTAAACTAATTATAGTAAATCGTACAATTGATTTGATAAAAATTCACGAAACTTTGTAGAATATTATTTTACCATGCTGTAAGTTTATGACGAAAGTTTCAAGAATTTTTATTGTCGTATGTAATTTTAACAAAATTTGTATTAGAAAATTATAAAAAAAATTCTAGATTAGTGTCTTTTATTGTTGTTAATATGTGATAAAATTTTAAGTCATTTTGATAAGATTTATTTAGCAAAATTAATTAAAAAAAATTGGGCCCGGCCACAGTCACTCGGACACAAATTGCATGTGAGCATCGTTCGGGAAGCTTAAATTTTATTTTTTTAAAATTTAAGTTTGAATTAGCTTATTTATTTGGAACTCATGCTTCTTTTTGGTTTTTACTCTTTAAACATTCTAATGATGTCAATAGTGTTGTAAAACCATGGGATCTTTTATGATTTTAGGGAATATGATACGACACAACTTTGATTTTTTTCATCGCTTTTTTTGCTATGCCCTCAGGACGACATTACTCACGAGGTCATCAGGTACTGGCATTTCATCAGAAAACGTTAATGAAATCATGGAAGAATCTACTTCTTTGACCGGTGTGTATGGACCAATCATAAAGGTGACTGCTTATTATTTTAACACGATATCGATTACCTCTTTTTTTACATGAATTGCGAATATATGAACTCTTTTTTGACCATCAAATTTTAGAATCATTTCTAAAATATTTATCATCATATCTTTAGAAGTCATGTTTGTTGAGTATACTCTCTCTCTCCAGGAAGTTGGATCAAATTAAAATGGATGTGTTTTTTCTTGCTTTTATCTGTAGGGAGAGCTGTCAAATGGTGGCAAGTCTAGAACCAATGTCATCGAGGAATACTCAAAACTTCGTGGAATGGGTGAGCTCGGGAGAGACTCTATGTCACTGAAATTCAGGTCATCTCCTCGGCCCAAAATAAAATGGTGATTGTTGAATGTAGATTTTAGCGACCACAATAAATGATGGTTGTCGCTATAATCATATATAGCATATATCATTATTTATTAATACCCTCTTAAGATTTTAGTTCAAGGATCTTAAAAAAAATTCCCCTTTTTCCTTTCAAAATTTGGTAAATAATGAAATTAAAGACTACAATTGTGAAAGTACCCTAAGAACTATTGGTCAGGCAGGTAGCTTCTGCTCTCTATGAATGAATTAACAATCTCTTCTTTCATACAACGTCAATATCAAATTCTACAAATGCCAAACTTCAAACTATATAAATTAGGCAGTTCAGGAAAATCTGGACACCAATAGTACCCAATTAAGGAAATAACATAAGTATTACTTGATTAAAGAGAACACCCATAAACTAAAATCACCCGAGAATTGGGAAAATTCGGGTGACTAGTTCTAATTGGATGTTATCTTCAGAATTCTTCTTCAGTTCCGGATGATTGTATCCATTGCGAGGTAAGATAACGAGTTGGTTCTTCCCTTGACCTTTTTCAAGATTCCAACCACAGTTCGCCACCTGGTGCTCGAGGAACTTGTCTAAAGATGGACCCTCGATATTCATCGCCTACAAAATTTCCACACCTCTTGTATTAGGCAATCCATTATAAACTCAAGATGAAATCCCAATCAAAAATCCGCAAAACTATGAAGATTAGGTGTCAAAAATAGGCAGCCACATTATTACAATTATCATTTCTAAACTATGTTTCTTCAACATCGGTAGAATAAGTGAAATTCACCTGCAGAAGCCAATAGGCAATACCTAGAGCCTACTCATACACAGAAATATACCTCAGCAAGAACAGGCCTAGGGATCTTTTGATAGGTCAAGGAAAGTACGTGAATTGCATAGCCTTGGATGGATTGCTCGAAACCTGCAAAAAAATTAATCTACCTGTAAAAATAATGGTGTTCAACCTCCTTCCAAGTGACATCTATGAATTGGAAGTGATTAATTTTCATAAAAATTTGGTATCTCTGGTCAGATTCACCGGAAATGAATCAAATGGGTAACAAAAGTGAATACAGAAAAAAGCAATTTTGGTAGTTTCAGAAAAAAAAAAAGCCATTTACCAGGCACAGCTTCCAATATATTCCGGCTCTTAGCAGCTTCATCCCAGAATTGTTGAAATCGTCCAGTCTAATGCACGAGAAATGTATTAAGAACTCTTGTGTCCAATGAACATTTAATTGTTGGAAGAAGGGAGCAGTGGAATAAGATAGACAGGCCAACCTCCAAGTAGTGAGACAGAACAATCAGAATCTTGAACTGCTCTTCCATTTGCTGATCCATGAATTATGGTTTTCATAATTATCACAAGTATAATATAGTAACGAAACTTGAACAATTACGCAGAAGATGAAACCCAGGTCCCAAATATAAAATCAGTGAAAATACCAAAAACCAGGACAAGTATGTAGTGGATGAAAGCCAGACTGCAGACAACATAACCAAGAACTTGATACAGATGAAATGTTTGTCAAAGGTGAAAAAAGAAAGTACCACTCTTTCAGGAATCAAAAAGAGGCAAAGACTGAAATCAGGAGCCGGCATCGCCATCAATGCCTGATTACAGCAGAACCAAGGAAAGAAGCGTTTCAAAAATTCAGCCTCGCCTTCGATTTGAACGAGAAAATAAAGAGAGTTCATCAACCTTAACAAGAATGCGTGCAACTATCTGAGTACTCATTCGCTCCGGCTCAAACTGCAAAAGAAAGAAAACGCTTCCAATCAGAGCTACGTATTAGACAGATAGATTTTAACCAATATCACGAACATGAACCGAGAGTTCAATGTACTAGAGAAATTTGAACCTGATATAGGCGAAGAAGGCACAAATTAGCGTCCAGACTGTATGATTGAGATGCAACCTAGTAAAAACCATGCGATAATAGCTCGAACTCGTAAAAGATGGATGATCAGGAGGAATTCGGTACTCATTTAATGTCCAGAGAGAGAGAAAGATACCTGGTCGTTAACGTAGTTTTCGAGATCAGGAAGGATGTCGGGGTTGTACGGATTCACGGCGACCATCTGCTCAACCGTGTACGACGTTTGCTGCGGCAGATTCTTGTTGAGGACTTCTTTTCCCATCGTTTCTTAGCCTTGGGCACACCGGCGATGGCTTTTCGTCTCCGTCGCCTACTCAGGATATCCCGATTCCGGACGCTTAGGGTTTTGTTATGCGAGCGAGAGTTTGGCCTTAGGGATAGCAGCAAAAGACGACCTTGCCCCCTCTCTTCTCATTAATTACATTTTCAATTTTTCTATGGATTATCTTGATCCGTAATCTTTACAATTATTCGGTATTCCAGTGCGATTTGTTCCAACATTTTCAACTCCGGTTCGGTTTTTGACAATTTGGTCATGGTTTTCGACACGATTGTTTGAAATCCATATCATCAATTGGACGGGGGAACATCAAAGACATCCAAAGAAATAATAATAACAATAAATGAGATTCAACAATAGGATGGTACTTAGAACCTTCAGAACGATGAAAAAGAGTAAATAACAATGGCGTGTAGAATTGCCATCTCTTTTTTCTCGAGTTAGTGACTCCACTACCTTTCTCATTTTCCACGCCTTAAACATTGATTTTTCATTTGTTTACACCCCTTTATGTCACATAATTTCAACAAAGCTTGTTGGGTTATTGACCAATTGATGCCATGTCTTAGAGTTTCCTTATAATTTAAGTGACTTGAACATATCTAGATAACTCTAAACATACAATGAAAGATGACCCTAGTGTAATCTAAGCACAAAGTTGTAGAATATATACTTTAAGACTAAATAATTATTCATTTACTTTCTTTTTAGAATAATATTAACTCGTTAAACAATGATTTGGCGGGACGACTTGATAGTGGAGCGAGAGGATGCACTGACATTCGATCATTCGTCAGATTTTTCTAAAACGTATTTAAAGTTCAGAGTTTTTTTTAATTTTTACTCTATTTCTATCAATGTAATAAATTGGAATTAATTAGTAATTATATTATTGTCCCAATTCATCAATTGATACATCATCAGATACATCATCTTGTAGTTTAGAAAGATAATAATAAAATGGATATATATGATGCTCCTTTTTGTCACGATATAAATTTCCAAACACCCTATAAACACGTGCTTTAATAACTTGGCTTTTCACGCACGTGTCCAACTCATCTGTGGAGCTGTAACATCGACGCGCCACGAGAATCGTTGACCACAGTCAAACTCGAGAACACGCCGTATAAATATCCAGACCCGAACAAGGTGAATCTCAGTTCAGTCTTCTTATTCTCCGGTTCTCCCGCCGGAACAGAGCAGCCGGAGGAATCCGAGTCGCCGTCGAACTAACTCACACTAATCAATCTTTTATGGTGAAGCAATCGATCGGAAAGTCGCCGGAGAAAAGCGATTCAAATTACAAGGGAGTTCGGAAGAGAAAATGGGGAAAATGGGTTTCCGAAATTCGTTTACCCAACAGCCGAGAACGAATATGGCTAGGCTCTTACGACTCCGCCGTAAAGGCCGCCAGGGCCTTCGACGCCGCCGTGTTCTGCCTCCGCGGCGGCGCTGCCAAGTTCAATTTCCCCGACAATCCACCGAACATCGCCGGCGGTCATTCTCTCACCCCATCTGAAATCCAATCGGTGGCGGCAGAATTCGCCAACTCGGAGCCTCCGACGAACCACTCAGACTCTTCTCCGTCCCATGATTCATCCTCCTCTGCATCTCAATCAAGATCCGATGATTCGTTCTGGAATCTTGACAACGCGATCGAATCGAGCTACAGCGACTTGAATCTCGATTCATTTCCCGAGTGCGATGTGTTTTTCGACGATATATACTCAAATTTTTTACCACAGACAGGGTGTTCTGAAGATTTTTTTGAAGGAATGATTGACCAAGAATCATTTCTGTGGAATTTCTGAACGCTATTGCCACCGGAGAGCAGGGAAGATCCAAATTTTAAATCGGACATCCTTACTCAATCCATCAAATCTTTTTGCTGTTTAAGATGATCCAGTTTTTGTTTTTTTTGGAAGAATTCAGCTTTAGCCGAAAATTCTTTTCTTCTTCGATGTAATACGAGGTTATTCAGTATCAGCAAATGTGTTTTTTAGATCTTATAATCGACTTCTCTGCAAGCAAGCAATCAATCAATGGCGACCTGTCTTTTCCTCATCTCTAAGAACTTCTAACGAGAAGCTTTCCAAGCAATGGGAAAATCTGCCACGTAAAAAATCCAGCCTTTATCGTAACCATGCAACTAAAAAGCCTTGAAATTGGTCATGGGAGCCGGTTCAGTCCCACTATTAACGTAATTTAAACCATGTTAAGTACAATTTTGAATATCTGACGGTTTAATCAGATGGTCAATAGTATCTTTCTTTTCAACGGGGGGCCAAAACCAGCTGTCTGAGGAAATAAGTCATGAGCCAGAACTTCAGGCGGTTTTCAGTGACCGGAAATAATCTNTTACTCCGGCGAAGAGCGTCTTCGTCCTCTTCGAACAAAACCAAAATCCTTCTCCTGATTTCGGCGTAGAAGACCTAATCACTTTCATCGCCGTCCGATTCAAACCCAATGTTTCCGGTACTGTTCATATTCGTTTTAGAGGCTGAACTGGAAATCTTCTTCCATCAGTGGAAATATATAAACATATAAAATCCATTTTTTGGGGGTCAAACGTTAGAGATTCAGAAATTCGTCGAAATGGTTCCAATCCGGCGAATGTACGTCTGTCTTTGTCCGTTACCAGTTGATGTCCTATAATCTTAAATGTTCGATTAAAATATACGTACAAACACTTGACCGTTTCTTAATTAATCTCGTAGGACATCAAAAGGGTTTGCATGATTGGAACTAGATTAGAACTAGATCTTGGATTTAGTGGTTTGCGTGACAAATTAAGAGTATACGACTTCAACAATGTAATGTGTTACTCATTCATTCGACACCAATCTTTCAAAATAGAATTTGAGGCCAGAAATCTTAAATTTACAGTTCTTCCAAGTTCAATGGAAGGAAGCGCGAAGAAGCCGTTTAATGGTAGCCATTATCGGAAGTCAGCCACGAAGACCAGAAACGAGTTGACGAGAAGGATGGTTCGCAGGTTCCGGATGTCGGGCAGTTAGAGTTATTTGCTTCTTAAACACATGAATCACCATTGATTCTGTCTCTGCCAAAATTACACAACTCCCATTAGTCTAAAACCATCGATTTAAAAGACTCTCCTTCCTTGCATCTGCAGCTTCAGACAATAAATACCCTTTAATTTCTACCTCAAAGATTGCTTAAAGACGCGCAAAAAAGAAGACATTTGGGATTGTCGTTGTCAAGGGGTCCAACATTGGTTGTCTTTGAAAAAAGCGACAAAGGAGGAAGAATAAAAGGGCCAGCTTTTGATTCGTTTTGTGTTAAATTTGGAAAATGCTGTAGAAAATCATTTGGCTCTGATTTTTAACTCAGTTTCCTTGAGGATAAGTTTTGATTTTGAGGACAAGTTTTGATTTTGTTGTCTACCTGTTTCTCTGTCAAGCTTCAGCCATGGAAGCTCCTGAATAATGGGTCAATGAGAACGACAAGGTCAACCCAGGGAATTAAATAGAGGTCCCTCTCTCTTCACCTCAACCCCACGGTTCTTTCATCTCTCTACTTTCTCTCTCTTGGTTCTGGCGTTTGTGAACTGGTTTCTATTCTTGGACTCGCCTGTAAATCTGGCATTTTCCATCACCGTTCATCTCCCAAAGCCAAAAACAATGCCTCTCCGTTCTGAACCTAATTTCAGAAACTCAAATTCAACAGAGTATTGTAGAACTCTCCGAACAGCGGTTCATTCCCTTCTCCTGTCTCTTCTTCGCTCTGGCAATGGCCGCTGTTCGTCTGTTCTTCCTCCTCGTCTTCTCTCTTCTTCTCCCGCTTTCTCTCTCCCTTTCTGAAATCCAGGCCCTTCGAAAGCTCAAGCAATCGTTTAACAATTCAGACGCCTTGAATTCATGGGACTCTGATTCATCTCCATGTCAAGCTCGATGGGCTGGGATTATTTGTAACAATGGTATCATCACAGGTCTTCACCTTTCCGATTTGGGTCTTTCCGGCGAGATCGATATCGAAGCGATTCGCGAGCTTCGTGGCCTGAGAACTGTCAGTTTGGTGAACAATAGTTTCTCCGGCGAGATTCCAGAATTCAACAGAGTCGGTGCATTGAAGGCTCTTCTGCTGTCCAGCAATGGATTCTCCGGCGAGATTCAGAACGATTTCTTCTCCAATTTAACCTCGTTGAAAAAAGTCTGGTTCTCCGGTAATCAATTCTCCGGGAAGATCCCCGATTCGCTGGGGAAATTATCACATTTAATCGAGCTTCATCTCGAAAGCAACAAATTCTCCGGCGAAATTCCGAATCTGAAACAAAAATCCATAACCTCTCTTGATCTATCGAACAACAAGCTAGAAGGAGAAATCCCCAGTAGTTTTTCCAGATTCAATCTGAAATCATTTGAAAAAAATGAAGGGCTGTGTGGGAAACCGCTGAACAAGACATGCAAGCTGTCGGAGACGACATTTACACAGTCAGCAATGGCGGAACCTCAGCCTGAAAAAACCTCCAACGGCAAACACATCGTGGTCGGGGCTTTGATCGCCGTCATCCTCATTTTCTTGGCCTATCTCGCCGTGAGTTCGTCGAGACGACGAGACGGCGATTTCAGCGTTCTGGGGAAAGAAAAAATGAACGACATTGACGAGCATTTGCCGACAACTCACCAGAGATTGAAAGAGTCCACCCGGAGAGGGTCTCAAAGTGGTCGGAACGGGATCGGAGACCTGGTTATGATAAATAACGAAAAGGGTGCGTTTGGGATGGCCGATCTGATGAAGGCGGCGGCGGAGGTGCTCGGAAATGGCGGCTTGGGGTCTGCTTATAAGGCCGTGATGTCGAATGGATGCTCGGTGGTGGTGAAGAGGATGAGAGAGGTTAACCGAATCGGAAAAGACGGGTTCGACGTTGAAATGCGGCGGTTCGGAAGGCTCCGTCACCGGAATATTTTGACGCCGTTGGCCTACCATTACCGGAGAGAGGAGAAGCTCCTGGTTTCTGAATTTATTCCCAAAGGCAGCTTGTTATACGTCTTGCATGGTAATTTTTCATACGTATTTCTTCTCCATATCGTTTGTTTCCGCCGGTGCTGATCTCCGGTGACTGTGTCTTCTCAGGCGACCGCGGAAAATTGCATTCCGATCTAAACTGGCCGACTCGATTGAAGATAATCAAAGGAATAACTCAAGGGCTAGGTTTCCTTCACACGGAATATTCAACCTATGAGCTCCCCCATGGAAATCTCAAATCCAGCAACGTACTTCTCAGCGACGATTACGAACCTCTCCTGAACGACTACGCATTTCATCCCCTAATCAACCCCCCAAACGCCGCCCAAGCAATGTTCGCCCACAAATCGCCGGAATATGCTCAGTACCAAGAAATTTCCCCAAAGTCCGACGTCTTCTGTCTCGGAATCATCATTCTCGAAATCGTCACCGGAAAGTTCCCTTCGCAGTATCTCAGCACCGGCAAGGGCGGAACCGACGTCGTTCAGTGGACGTTATCGGCGTTGTCTGAGATGAGAGAAATCGAAGCATTGGATCCGGAAATCGCCGGCGATGGAGATTCACCGGCGGTTGACGGGATGTTGCAGCTCCTCCGCGTCGGAACTTCGTGCACGCAAACTCGACCGCATTTGCGGCCGGACATGAGGGAAGTAATTAGGATGATAGAAGAGATTCAGGCTTAGAAGAGGCAAACGAAAAAACAAAACCAGTTAGGAGAAGTTTTGAAATTTCTTGAATGAAGATAAAGAACAGAGGAGGACGGAGTTGGAGGGACAAAACGCCACTGATACGAATCGTACAGAGCTCTGCCGATGAAAACTAAACAGGGTCTGTACAATTTGTCGTCTTCTTCAGATGATAACCATGGAAGAACGGTTCGTGAAGGGAGCTCCGTCGAAAGAAGTTAAAACTCCATAGCTTTCTCTGTAAATCGAAATTCTGTAATTCATTTCACTTTTCACGTCTTGGCTCATTAAAATCCAAACTTCGTTTCGCAGTCAGATCAGCATTTTCTTTGTGAAATAAAACAAACGCATCCAACAATGGCGTAGAGAGAAGCCTATAGTCTACATTTTGAGCAAAAGCCTTGCACTGAGTTAGCAGAGCAGCGGAAGGAAAATAGAGAATGATTTTGTATTTCAGTACTGAATTTGATGTACATGATTATGGGAGGAAAACAGTTTTCAAAAATAACTTTAATTAGTTGAATAACTTTAATCGAATAATTAACATGAATGGTAGGAGCTATTTCAAGTCCTCTTGACAGCGTCGAAGTTTGAAACGCCGATTACAGCTCCGACGATGGCGACGACAACTACTCCACGGGCGGCGATGCTGAGCAAGAAGTTCTTGACATCGGAGGCAGCCTCGGCCACGTCCGGAATCACCATGGGCTTCGTGAGCGCCGCCGCGGTGAGCCCAGTAATCGCCTTTTCTTTGAACGAGGCCCTCACTTGGAACCCTGCGTTGGTATTGGACGCGCCAATCGCTGCCTTCAATTGCCTCAAGGACGAAGCACGTGCCACAAAAGCAAGCACTATTAACTTTCTAATAATAGTAGGGTTGGATAGATCTGATATGATCTGACGATCCGATCTAATCTGATCAGATTCGGTCGGATTGAATCAAGTATTCGGTAGAAAAGTTTTTCATTTGATCCGACTTTCGGATCGTTATCGGATCGGATTGGCTATCGAATTCAAAGCCAAATCCGATAGTCAATCTGATCCAATCCAAAAGTCATATTGTTTAATTCAAATCGACTGAAAGTCGAAAGTCGAAACCCTAAATCATTCAGCATCCCCGACTCCGATTTTGAAATTCGAAAATCACCTGTCCAAATTTCTCGACTCAGTTACTTCGAAGACGAAGCTGAGCCGCCTCGCCGACCTTCTGCTTCTAGACTCTGAGTCTCCCTCCGGCCTCGAAGAACAGAAATAAAGATATAAATAAGTATGAAGATTTGATTTTGTATTTATAAATTATTTCTGTAATTATAATCGTAAATAAGTAGATTCGTTAAAAATAATGTAGAACATAAAAAGAATTGATATAGAACTGAAAATTTATGAATTACAAAATTTTAAAAATCTAATCTAATCCAATTTTGTTAATAAGATAACAGCCAATGTCCACCCCTAATTAGTAGTAAATTTATGAATTTACAATAGTTAATTTTTTTAATTATGGATCCACGTAATTGTATACTCGACACATTTAGTGATGATGATGTTCAAGAAGTTAGGGGAGTTAATCACGTATTTTCATTTGGTCAATCATCCGCACAAGCATCCACTTCTTCACCAAGAAAAAAAAGAAATAAATCGTCGAATGTATGGAATCATTTTGAATTAAAGGATATTAGTGTTGGTGGAAAAATAGAAAATAGAGCACAATGTAAATATTGTATTAAAAATTATGCATACGAGTCTGGTAGTTCTACTAGTACTATTGGTAGACATTATAAAAATTGTCACGCAAACGAGCAAAAAAAAGATGCTACACAAACTCTCTTGAATGCTAGTGGTAGTGGCACTTTTATTTATTCACATAATAGATTAAGAGAAGGAATAGCAAAATATGTATCACAATCTGAAACACCTTTATCTATGTTTGATAGCGAATTATTTGAAAATTTTATGAAAGAATACGTTAATCCTAGTTTTAAACGAGTGCCTAGAAATACAACTAGAAATGATATTATTAAAATGTATAGTAACATGAAAAATGAATTAATATCATTTTTTTTAAATGCACCGTGTATGTCTATTTCTATCACTTCTGATTTATGGAGTGCGCCTAACGCATTAGGATATATCGTGGTAACTTCTCATTTTATTGATGAGAAGTGGCAATTAAATAAAAGAATATTAGGATTTCGTAGTTGTGAATATCCTCATAGTGGAGTAACTATTTATAGATATATTGTTGGAATTTTGCAAGAATATAATATTAGAGATAGAATTTTTAGTTTAACTCTCGATAACGCTTCTGCTAATGATGTTGCTATTTATCAATTTAAAAAATTATTTCAATTAGATACTTCTCATAATTCTCTTTTTCACATGCGTTGCGTCTGTCATATTCTAAATTTAATTGTTAAAGATGGCATGTCATTTATTTCTCCGCATTTAGATTCAATTAGATCTGCAATTTCTTATATTATATCTTCTAACACTCGACAACAAGAATACAAAGAATTTTGTAAAATTGCTCAACTTAAACCACGAAAATTAAAAACTGATATAGATACTAGGTGGAATTCAACTTATCTCATGTTAGAAAATGCTAAGCCATATTGGTTAGTTATTTGTGGTTTTATTAGTGAAAAATCAAAATGTATTTCTCTAGATCATACTAGTTGTGACATTGCTAATTTATTTCTTGATTTTCTAAAACCATTTTATGAGGCTACAAATGAATGTTCGGGAATTTATTATCCCACCACTCATTTGATTCTTCCCATGTTTTTAAAATTGACGAGTACTTTTACAAAATATAGACAAATTAATGAATTTTGTGACATACTTGACAAAATGGAGACAAAATTTAAAAAATATTGGCTTGACATACCTACTATTTTCTCATTTGCATGTGTAATGGACCCTCGATTTAAAATAAAAGGAGCTTGTTTAATTATTGATAAAATTTGTTCTCATTTAGGTATTACTTCGAAAATTAATATTACTACATTACAAAATGATATTGCTTGTTTATATTCTTCTTATGAACTTAAATTTTCTAATGTTACTCATTTTACTCCGTCTTCACGTAGTATTTCTAGTTCTATTAGTGGAGGTGTTGGACCTTCACAAGATTTATTAAATGACATTTTAGATGAAATAGATAGCGATGTTTATTCTTGTAGTACACAAAGAAATGAACTAAATATTTATATTGATACTCGATATAAAATTTCTCGAGACGAGAATTTTGATATTTTGGCTTGGTGGAGAGGCAACTCCACTTCATATCCTATTCTTTCTAGATTGGCACGAGATCTACTTACCCCTCCGGTCTCTACCGTAGCATCGGAGTCTGCTTTTAGTGCAGGTGGACGTGTGTACGATGATCGACGAGGAAGACTTGCACCGGATATTGTGGAGGCACTCATTTGTATGAAGGATTGGAACGACGCCGTCACGAGAGATCAACAACGGGCGGATGACATATTAGAAGAATTCCAAAATTTGGATGTCGAAGACTAAATATTTATTTAAACTTGAAAATGTAATTTTTATTTTGATATTTTTTTCGTCTTCTTGTATTATTTTTTTGTCATTTGCACATGTAGAAATTATTATTTTTTTGTCATTTGCACATGTAGAAATTTTCCAACTTGAAAATTAGTTGGGATGTATTTGATATGTAGTGATGCAAATGTCAAAAATAAAATAAATTGTACACATGTAGAAATTATTATTTTTAGCGACATGTAATTTTTATATTGCAATATTCAACGTTTATTAAAAATTAATTTCAACTATGTAATATTGTAAATAAATTATAATTATTGATGTGAGATAAATTTATTTAGTTATATTTGGCTCGTTAGGCTCGGCTCGTTAAGGCTCGTTAGGCTCGGCAGGCTCGTTAGGCTCGGCTCGTTAGGCTCGTGGCTCGTGAGCCGGCTCGAGTTGAAATTTTTAAAAAAAAAGCTCGTTAGGCTCGGCTCGTTAGGCTCGACAGGCTCGTTAGGCTCGGCTCGTTAGGCTCGACAGGCTCGACGAGCTAAAATTTTTCAAGCTCGGCCGGCTCGGCTCGGCTCGTTTGCCATCTCTACATGAAACTAATTAGAGAAGTTACGTGGAGCTCCCAATTATTTAGCCAATTCGTTGAATAGTTTGAGATTAGAAGGGCAGAAAACCGCCGCCATTGAAATTCTACAGCCGTTCAACTGGGAAGTGCCCGATTGGGTCATCGTCCCCGGCGGAAAGCTTGGCAATATCTACGCGTTTTACAAAGGACTCGAAATGTGCGGAGAATTAGGGCTTGTGAATCGAATTCCTCGCCTCGTCTGCGCTCAGGCAGAGAATGCGAATCCTCTTTACCTCCATTACAAATCAGAATGGAAAGAATTCAAATCAGTTAAAGCGAAATCAACTTATGCATCGGCGATTCAAATCGGAGACCCTGTGTCCATCGACAGAGCCGTTTACGCTCTTCGGAGCTCCGGCGGGATTGTCGAGGAAGCTTCGGAGGAAGAACTAATGGACGCCATGGCTCAGGCGGACTCGACCGGAATGTTCATCTGTCCACACACCGGCGTTGCGTTGACGGCGTTGATTAAGCTGAGAAACAGAGGGGTGATTCAGGCGAGTGATCGGACAGTTGTGGTAAGCACAGCTCATGGGCTGAAATTTACGCAGGCGAAGATCGATTATCATTCCAAAGCAATTGCAGAGATGGGTTGCCGGTTAGCTAATCCGCCATTGGAGGTGAAAGCAGATTTTGGCGCTGTAATGGATGTTCTTAACAAATATTTGTCGAACAAGTCTCCTAAATCCTAAAATCCAGAATCTGAGGCTGTATATTATGATCAAAGTCTCGTCTTTGTTCTTGTTCGAATTGATTTTTTCCTTTTTACCCAACCGAGATCTCGTGTTCTTGATTTTGTGTGATTCTAAGTACAAGATATGTTCTTCGAAAACAGTAAGTTTATTTCTTGATTCCTCGTCATCTTGCTAACTAGATTAAAAATAATAAAAATATATTTTCTTTATAATCTCGACTCTAATTCATCCAAAAACGGGTCGGGCCAGGACCACGAATAACCCAGCCCAAACAGCCCAATAAAAAAATCAGAATTTTTTTCTCCAGCGGAAGCGCAAGACCTGATCCCTCATCTTATATACAGTTTTAGGTTTTTGAGATGAGTAGCGAGGATTGAGGGGAGCTTACCTTGAGCGGCTCTATCGTTTTCTAGTCTTTTAGCTTCCTCCACTTCTGCCGCTCCTGTTTCTTCACTTTCCAATGAGCAGCGGCAAGGATAGTTTCACCATGTCCGATCTTGGTTCTGGTACTCTCTCTCTCTACTTCCTATGCTTTCTCCTCTTCTGTTTTTATGAATGTTTTTGTGTTCTTCTACTTAGTTTAGTTGCTGAGTTTATTTTTTGTTTTCTGCTAAGCTCTCAACGTTGAAGATCGAGCAGGTCTTGTCAATGCCCTCAAGGTAACTTCAGTTGCTTGTATCTCGAATGGATAATAATTCGGCTGGGGAACTTATTCTAGAGAAGAAGGTTGTAGTTACATAGGATGCTACAGGAGTTTTATGGGAAGCTCCGAGCTATTAGTTTCCTTGTTCGTTTTCCAATGAATTGAAGTTATTCTTAACTCTTTGATTTTTTTTTTTTATGGATTTTGGTTGAGTTACTCCTTTTGCACTGTCCAGGATAAGATAAAGAGCCTAGCTGGGCAGCACTCTGATGTCCTTGAGAACTTAACACCTAAAGTTCGGAAGCGTGTGCAAGCACTGAGAGAAATTCAGGTATGTTTTATTTTAGGATGATTATTTGCCATTGATTCTATGCATGGAGAGGGGCACATCAAGTGTGTTAAGCAATTATTTATTTATTTATTTTTTAAAGAAGTTCAAGATTTAAGTTAAATGATATCCCAAAGGTTAGAATTTAGTTTTTACATCACCTTTTTTTTTTATTTCTATGTAACACATGTTCATCTACATAGTTGACTTCTTTTGCAATGGAAGTTATTCCTGCTCTAGTCTGTGAGCTATGTTTTTGTCTTTGGTGTTTATTCTATTTTTTCCAAGTTACTCGACATCAAGTATTGCTATTGTAAGTGGGTGAACTTCAATTGATTCGAAGACAGTGCAATTGAGTTTGCTGTGACTAAATTTGTTTAGGTTGCTGAATTCTTTTTTATGATGAAATAGCTGCTGCTAATGGATGGAAATTTACAGTCCTTATTACTTTTCTCTTTCTCATTATAATTGTTCCAAAAATATGTTAAGTGCCAGTTATCTATTGTTTTGAATTTTTGATGTATTAATCTTTACTTTGCTATGGCTTTGAATACCTCTGTTTAATGCTTTCATTTGAACAGAGCCAACATGACGAGAAAGAGCAAGAGTTTTTTGCAGAGAGAGCAGCTCTCGAAGCTAAATATCAGAAGATCTATCAACCATTATATACCAAGGTAATATATTTTTTTCTTGCTGTCCTATGAATTTTGAGTAGTGTGTGTTATGTAGATTTTATATGATATCATGTCCCTTGCATGTTGAGTCCAATTAATCGTTCATTCATTTTAATAACTTTTTGACAATGAGAATCTAAATTACTGTACTTTTATGTCTTTTTATCTGAAACTAACATCTTGGCACACATTGCTGGATCCTCATATTTCTGCCATTGTATCTGATTCAATGGCTATTCAAACTCTGCTTTCTCATTTCTTTTGATATCTGCATTGCTTATTAATTTCATGGTTTCTCTCAGAGATATGAAATTGTAACTGGTATTACTGAAGCTGAAGGGGCTACTCTTGAAGCTATGGACCAGGATGAGGAAAAAGCTGATGATGGTACCAATATTGTTTATTTAATTTTTTGACAGATGATTAATTATTAATATATAATTACTTTGCAGAAAAAGGAGTGCCTGATTTCTGGCTTACAGCAATGAAAAATAATGAAGTGCTAGCTGAGGAGGTTAGTGACTTTAGCATGGCATGCACATGCATTTGCTGTAGAAGAATAGCTAAACTAGTTGACTAATTATGCTTTAATTTCTAATTCCTTTTGGGGGAAATCAGATTTCTGAACGGGATGAAGGAGCTCTGAAACATCTCAGAGACATTAAATGGTGCAGAATTGATAATCCCAAGGGATTTAGGCTTGAGTTCTTTTTTTATACTAATTCCTATTTTAAGAACCCAGTGCTGACAAAGATCTATCATATGATTGATGAAGATGAACCAATATTAGAAAAGGCCATTGGGTAAGGATTTGTGCTTGCATTTATTTAATTTTATCTGCATCACATGGCAATGAATTTTTTGTTTCTCTGTTATCTTAATTGAAAATTGATTAGTATGTAATGTTTTCAGGACTGAAATAGAGTGGTACCCCGGAAGATGTTTGACTCAAAAATTGCTCAAGAAAAAGCCCAAGAAAGGTGCAAAAAATGCAAAGCCAATCACAAAGACCGAAAATTGTGAAAGTTTCTTCAACTTCTTTAATCCTCCACAAGTACCAGGAGAGGATGAAGATATCGATGAAGATACTGTAGGGACATAGGCTTCTATTGATGAATGATTTAGGTGGCCGTCTATATTTGCTCATCTTCTTTCTTGTTCTTTTTTTCAGGCTGAGGAACTTCAAAACCAGATGGAGCAAGATTATGATATAGGGTAAGGTTTTCTGCAAAATTGTACTCAAATTTCGCTTTAAATATCTTCTCATGTCCTAAATCTCATAAACTGAAACAAGGGTGTAAACAATATTTATTTGCTGCATGTTTACTTTTTATGCTCTATGCAGGTCAACTATTCGAGACAAGATAATTCCACATGCTGTATCATGGTTTACAGGGGAAGCTATTCAGGGTGATGAGTTTGTAGATATAGAAGATGAGGACGAAGACAATGAAGACGGAGAAGACGAGGATGAAGAAGATGATGAGGAAGACGAGGATGACGATGAGGATGATGAGGAAGACGATGATGAAGACTCTGGAAAGCCGAAAAATAAGGTAAGTTACTTGTAAACCATTACGAGCAGATCCTTTATTCTCTATGGTTATACTTTTGGAAACTTAAATTAAACTAATCTCTTCAATTTTTTTTCGATGGGGGGTCTATCATCACTGTAGCAGTTGCCAGTTGTTAGCAAGGTATTACTCTTGATTTCTGTCGTTGGTTTTCATTGTTGTTTTTCAGATTATTTTGTGTATGACACTTTACATTTATTTTTTTGTCATTTCTGAAAGTTTAATTCTTGTTGCAGAAGGGCGGAAGAGCAGCAGCAGCAGCAGCGGGTCAGCAGGGCGAGAGGCCTCCGGAATGCAAGCAGCAGTAGAATCTCGACGTTGAATTTGCTTCGATGAACCGGTGGGCTATTTATTACAATTTTTTTGTATTGGTATTTTAGTTATTTGTTATATACGGAATTACGATTTGAGTGATATTAAGAGTCATCCCTTTGAGTCTGATTGTTGTTTTTGGGAGAGAATATGGTGAGATAGCTGGGGTTGATGGTTTCGAGTATGTCCTGTGAGATTTCTCTGTTATAATTAAAGCTTTATTTTCGTCTTTTAACCTGAGCAGATCCCTCTTGTGGAATCAATGTCTGCCATTGAAGACTGATTTCATAGCAGTAAAAAAAAATTCATAAAATTCCCTGTCCAGGTGATAGTAAGAGTCTGGGATCGAACTGGTATTTTCTCGCTTCAAAATGATGCCAGTTTGAGCCGAAATGGTTTGACCAATCTTCCTCGGTGCTGTAATGGGGGAGATATTGCTTGATCTTCATCCCCGGTCCAACGCCAAATTCTAAGATCTCTCTGTTCATAGGATGAACGAGGACTGGCCCTGTAGTAACGTTCTTGGGTATTTTCACTTCTATCGCGGAGCAGATGGACAGTTGGAATCTTTCTCTTGTTCACTTGCAAAGGTAACTAGTTTTTGCAAATCCAAGTCTCGAAATTCCAATTTTGAGAATTAGTTTCTTTAGAAGTTGAAATATAAATAATACAGTGGCTAAGTTTTTGTGAAACTCTGTTTTGGTGGAATATAGTTTTGAAGGTATGATTTAGGATGCTGAAATAATTTTCTTCAGCGGCTGATAAACGAATGAGTTTGCGATTATTGATCAACTTCCGCGTTTGATTATTGGTTATTTAACTATATTAGATTGGCATTTAGATCGACGGAAGCTCATTTTTTTTGCTGATTTTCGAATGTGGATTTGAATGTTTCCATGAATATATTACATTAATGATAGTGTTAGGGGTGGGCAAACGGTTAACGGACTTGGTATTTTAAAAAAAATACTTGGTATGTTCGGGTATCGAGTATGAAGCAGTACTCGAAATCTTGATCTATCTAAAAAATGGAAAAATACCCGGATTCGAGTATCTCGGGTAGGATTCGGGTATTTTTGAGTCTATCCAAAATTTATACCTTTCTGAAATGTTGCTTACCTGGATCCGGGTATTCCAGGTAGAACTGGCAATCGAGCTGGCTCGAGCCCGGGGAAGGCCGGCTCGTCGAGCCTGTCGAGCCAAACGAGCCGAGCCTTTCGAGCCTATTCGAGCCGGCTCTGTCGAGCTTTTTTAAAAAAAAATTGGCTTCAGCCGGCTCGCGAGCCTCGAGCCTAAACGAGCGAGCCGATCCGATCCAGTCGAGCCTAAATGAGCTGAGCCAAACGAGCCAAACAAGAAAAAAAAAAATTCGTATATTGAAGTTGTATAACTTATTCGATATTATGTAATGACCAATTTATGCATATTGTTTTCTTCAAGCCAAATTTTTTTTTGCATGATAACATTTGTATGTATCGCCTCCATTACGCAAAAGAAATACGAAAACAATACATCGAATAAACAATACACTGAAAGCATCTAATTTGAAATCAATTCGCAAAAGAGTTAACAATTAATACTCATGCATTGTACGATTCGAAATAGAAACACTGAAAGCATTCATTGTGCCATTAAAAAGTAAAATATGTTACAAAAAATTATTTAATTGTTTGAAAAGAGTACAAAAGAACGAACCTACTACATAGGGGTATCGTCTGATGGAGGTGGAGCAGCTGTGGGTGAGGGTGCCGGCGAAGTACAAAAAATTTCAGCCCATTGTCAGTTTTGTGCCTCGTCGAACTGCCGATCCAATGTTGCGAGGCGGACATCCATCGTGTCAAGCCGTCGTTGGACTCTCTCAAATGAATTCTCCATTAAAAGTTTGACGTCTTCCAAAGATGCCTCGATCCGGCGGGTTGTCGAAGGACGACTAGCCGCTGCAGCGCGTTGTTCTTGGTCGTACTCAACCCCCGCGTATAATGCGGTCGACCCCTTATTCACGCTGGAATGCGCTGCGGTCGACACATTAAATGGCGGTCGACTCCATAAAACTCTCTGGACGGAGATGCGGTCGACCCCATATAATACGGTCGACCCCTTTTTCACGCTGGAATGATCTGCGGTCGACACCGTATACTCCCGGTCGACACCGTCAACGTACTTTATAATGCGCGGTCGGCACCTTCGTATACCTGCGGTTGACACCAATCGTAGTCCGGTCGACACTCATTGTATTTGCGGTCGACACTTAGATATATTTCATGCAGACGAATAAGATTAATTGAAAGAATGAAAATTTGGTGACATTAGAAAAGTGAGTAACAGAAAGAACAAATGTTAATGTTTATAAATTACAACGAAAGACAGATGTACGGGATACACGAAATAAAAAAGATCTTCGACTCGTCGCCGGAACATAACATTAACAGCTACTCTTCGAATTCCAAGTTCTTGAAATCCTCTTCCAGTTCGTCCACTCGTTGTTGGTCCCTCCGGACTGCGTCGCTCCAGTCCTTCA
>QAOC01027661.1:10771-79148 GCA_003255005.1 Begonia fuchsioides | reverse complement strand
TTATGTCGACCGCTCGTCCGTTATGTCGACCGAACTTGTCTTTGTGTCGACCCCTCCAAAAATCCTGGGGTCGACATAAACGCTTTACCGTTTCCATACACTGACCTGAGATGCCCATAACTTTTTTTACATAACTCTGAATTGAGTGATTCTAGTGACTACAAATCACTCTAAGAGTCTACTTTAACTCTTATGAAGGTCATAAACTCTAATTCGTGATACAATTTGACCTAACAACCAAAACAAAAATGGACTTCAAATAAACACTTTTCATTTAAAAGTCTAATTTCTCAAAATAATAACGAGGGTTGTTACACCTAGAAACCCTAGAACCCTAGAAAGTGAAAACACCCAAGAAACCATAGAGCCCTTGAAGCCTCGAACCGTAGAAGACTAGAACCCTAGAAAAACGAGAACCCAAGAAACCATAAACCATTGAAACCTGTAAGAACCGTAACCCGAAATCTTGATTAACGATAACCTCGAGAAAAGTGCAAACCCTTACTATAAAACTTTAAATGAGTTGTACGCCCTTATAAAACAACTACTATACACCCGTTTTATTCCTTGTGGTTAATAGTAAACTAAAAAATTGATTTTTTAAAATGAATATCGAGACGGAAAAAAAATGCAGCCTCGAAAAAAGGGAATCACTGAACCCCAAAAAGCCTAACACGACGAAAATTTAACCGTTTTTTTGCATTTTACTATTCTTCCAAAAACAGATTGTTCAGGGAATAGTAACCATCAAACCCTAGAAACCATAAAAACCCTAGAACCCGAAACCCTACAAACTCTAGAATCCTAGAGACATAGAATCCTATAACCCTATAACCCTGGAACCCTAGAAACCCTTTAACCCTAGAAACCTTAGAAATCCAAAAACCTTAGAAAACCCAGAACCCTAGAAACCCCATAACTCTCTAGATCACTAGAAACTCAAAAAACCATTGAGCCCTAGAAACCCTAGAGCCCTAGAACACTAGAAAATGAAAAAGCCTTAGAAACCATAGAGCCATAGAAGCGTAGAACCGTAGAAGACTAGAACCATAAAAACCCTAGAAAAACGAGAACCCAAAAAACCATAAACCTATGAAACTCATGAACCGTAATTGAAACTCTGATGAACAGTAACGTCGAGAATAGTGCAAAACTTGTAACCCTAGATCACTAGTAAGTAAAAAATTGATAGTACCCTTGACAAGATATGGAGGGCCCAAAAATTCTATTGCCATGAATATTTATCTAATGTGTTTTATAATTTTGTAGCTCCCTATATCATTGAAGAATTCAACCTTTTTCAGCTCCAATTCTTTTCTTTCAAGTCAAAGCATGGAGGTCGGATGGAAGAAGGAGTCGAAGCCCCCATGCTAGTGGTCCAAGCAACAAAGGATGGGTACCACAATTTGATGCGGCACAACTAGACCTTTGAAGCTTGCTCCGCCAATTTGACAACTGTCCCACCATCTGATGAAAACAACGTCTTCATACAAAATGTAGCCAATTCTTCAAGGTTTCCAAAGAGTGGTAGAACGTTCAAATTGGACACCGTGTGCTCTGTCAATCTAATTGTAGCACCAAGGGCCGATGGTCCTTTCAAAATCACTGAGAAAATCAACCTGAATGCTTACAAGAACTTTCCCCTTATATTGTTGATCAAGGGAAGCATGAACTACAATTGGATTTGAGGTCAAATTCTCAAGTACTACGGGAGGATGACATGCCTCGGGATATCCTATCCGAAATTACACCTAAAGGAGCCATTACCCAAGCCCGAGCTCAGGATCTTTCTAATAAGTTTGTTCTTTTTGCAGGAGAGGCTCTACACAATTTCAAAGTATTGGAACCCATGGATTTGGACAAAGAGAGCCCGACCTACATGCTAACTTCGATAGAGAAACTACTGGTAGATAAAACTATGAAGATACATGAAGAAATGGGAGAGCACTCCACCTCATCCAATCCCAAGACATAACACTCCAAGAACGCTAAAAGGATTGAAGAATAATAGATGTTTACTTATTATTTTATGCATTTGAATTTTAGGGTTTCCATTTCTCAGGTTAGGTTATTTTTTTACTTGACTTGTTGCATGAGTTAAATGGATTTCAATGGGGGGTTTTCCTTAGCTGATAAGAGGGTACTTTAGGCACAAAATGAAGAACATTATGACCGGTACAAAAGGGGGGAGCATGAGCCTACTTATTGGTTCACATCTTCCTTCATTTTTGTGCGTTAGATAGCATGTTTCAGATGGATCTTAACCATCCGATTAGATCACCAAAATTAGGCTCCCTTGTTGGCTGATTTAATCCTTCATTTGTAGCTTGTAATGGCATATTTGAATTTAGAAGATTTTCTTTTCAAATTGTGAATCTCCCCCTTTGGAGTTTTTCCCTCAAATACTCGGTTTCCGGAATTCATATTCCGGCCACCGAGAGACAACAGGAGTTGGTCATCCTTCCGAGCTAGGACGACCTATCCTTACCACATTTCTCCAGCCATCTTCATGGTCTAAGGGTGAGAGTGTGGATCATTAGCTCAAGCATCTCTTTTTTTTACGTGAAATGAACCACTTTTTACCGCAATATTCTGTATCCGGTCAATCCACATCCGTCTTCCATCTCGCATGCATAACCCCCAAACCATCTATGAGAAGTTCCCCAAATTTGAAATAATTCTTCTACCCTCATCCATTGAGAAAACTTCAAAATTTCAGCCCCAAACGCACCCCGTTTTCAAAGATACGATCATTTAAACTTTAACCCTGTTTTCTCGGATATACCGAGAAAACCTTAATTTTTCCTACTAACCGCCTTCACTATTTTTGGCATAATTCTCATTCCGTCCGTGAGATCCAACTCATTTTTGGAGGATCTATCCTACACTCATTCACCAAGATACCCTCCAGATTTCATTAAACATTTCACTCATGTTTGTGATATCCAAGCATCTAAAGTTCACCCTGAATCTAATTTTTCAGGTAATCCCTAAAAATCTGCCGATCCAAATTATTTCCATTATTCCTATCCCTTTATTTCGTGTCAACCCTAGAATCATAGAAACCCTAGAACACTAGAAAATGAAAACACCCAAGAAACCATAGAGCCCTAGAAGCCTAGAACCATAGAAGACTAGAACCCTAGAAAAATGAGAACCCAAGAAACCATAAACCATTGAAACTTGTATGAACGGTAACCTGAAACTCGGATGACTAGTAACCTAGAGAAAAGTGCAAACCCTTACTATAAAACCTTAAATGAGTTGTACGCCCATATAAAACAACTAGTATACACCTGGTTCATCCCTTGTGGTTCATCTTGCCCCTTGCTTGAGGGGTAGGCCTTTAGAATAGTGAACCAAAAAATTTATTTTTTGGAATGAATATCGAGACGGCAAAAAAATACAGCCTCGAAAAAAAAAGGGAGACACCGAAAAAAAACCCTCAGTTATGTTATGAATTTTGTGATTTTAAGATGAAAGCGTTTAAGATTATTTTTATGAATGTCGCTTAAATATTAGAGTGTTCAGGTATTTTGAATAGGTTTGGTCAACCCCAGAATTGAAGAGGGGTCGACACAATATGTAGTTTCGGTCGACCCCAGAATTTATGAGGGGTCGACACAATATATACTTTCGGTCGACCCCAGAATTGAAGAGGGGTCGAAACAATATATAGTTTCGGTCGACCCCAGGATCGAAGAGGGGTCGACACAATATATACTTTCGGTCGACCCCAGGATCGAAGAGACACAATAGAACCCTTTGGAGTACTTTGGGTCGACCCCAGGATCAAGAAGGGGTCGACACAAAATAGTCCTTTAGTATTCTTTCGGTCGACACAACAGATGAGCGGTCGACACAAAGGACTCTAGGGAATAGATTGGGTCAATGCAATTGGACGAGCGGCCGACACATAAATACATGCCGTTGGAAAGTCAGCCAAAACGTGGGGAAATCCGATTGATGGGCGTAAAGGAAAAGAAGGCATAGTCTGTCATTCCCCTACCAGCATGGTTCCTTCCTCCTATTTACTAAGAGCTCTCATGTCTTGATAAGGGAGAGTGAGATTTAGAAAGAAAAGAAGTTCCGTGAGAGAAAAGAGTTAGGAGGTGTTATCTCAAGAGAAGGGAAGTGGAAAACTCTGAAGTTTTCGTGGAAGTTAAAGTTCAAGGTAAATCTTCTATCCTCTGAGTTTCTTCTAAGTTCATTAATGATAAAATGATGGTATTGGTTGGGTTGGTAGATAAATCTAAAGGATTTCATGTAGGTGGTTAGAAAATTGGTTAATTATGCACAAGGTTAGGGTTTTTGAGATTCGGTAGATAAGTAGTAGGAATTAGAGTTTATGACATTCATAAGAGTTAGATTAAACTCTTAGAGTAATTCATAGCCATTAGAATTACTCAATTTGAAGTTATGTAGACAAAGTTATGAGCATCGCAAGTCAGTAAACGGAAACTGGGGAGAGTTTGGGTTGACCCCTTATAGTTTGGGTCGACCGATCCTCAAATTTAGAAAGGCAAGCTCTCTGTTTTGTCGACGTGGGTCGACCCCTTACAGTTTGGGTTGACCCAATCAGGGTTCAAACAGTGAATGCCCTCTGTTTTGTCCACATAAGTCGACGTGCGTTAGTTTTCTGAATTTGGTGTCTTCTAAGAAGTTATAGTAGACTCTTTAAAGAATAGTTTGACACCCGTAACATCAGAAATGGATCATTATCAAAGAAGTTATGGTTGTTTGAAGTTAATGAATTACGTTACTTGTGTTTTAGGTTTTCAAGAGCAGCAACATATTGATCAAGTTTTCAATAAAGCTAAGGACCTAAGGTAAGTTAATGTTGCATGTGATTGGCCCTACGGGGACTACATTACAAAGATTATGATTTATGATTTTCAAATATGCTGAATTGTTTGGGGTGTAATGCACAATACACCGACCTCAATTTATTTGAGGATATGTTTGTGTGCCTTGTTTGATGATTGATTGATTTTTGGTGTTAGAATAAAGATGCATGTTTAGAATGCTTGCAACGTTTGAATTGTTTTTATTGCATGTTTACATGTTTATGCATCATGGTTTTAGGAAAAATACGAAAATGATTTACATGCTTGATTTTCATGATAATATGCAACGGGTCGTTGAAGGAGGAGCTCGAGTTAGACTGCCTCGAGGGAGGCCAAATGGTGTCTACTCTCTCCCGTGGTATCTTCAACGATCAATAATGAAAGAAATGAAGTGAACGAAATGTACGTAAATAGTTACATGTTAGGCGGGGTTGAGTTTGGCTGTCCCAAGAGGTTGGACCAAATGGTGCCTACTCCACCCTAGACGGTATTACCCACATTAACTGGACTGTTAAGTGAAAGAAAAGAAATGAAATGAACAATACTGAAAACTGCATTGTTTTTATAAAGCAGCATATGCATAAAGGTCTCATAAATGTTTTATTATTATAGATTAACTTACTGAGCGTTAGGCTCATTAGATTAGCTTTGTAATGTAGGTGATGAAATAAATACTGTAGATTCTACTTACCGTTGATAGATTCTCGAAGTGGTGAAGTACGTCCATTGCTGAAGATTGTGGCTATTAGTGCGACTTTGACAGGTGGGTGGCTCATGTAAATGGAAATGCTTTGTTTGAAAATTAATGTATAATATTATGTTTAGTTTATAGTAAATGGAAATGTTTTGTTTGAAAACTAATGTATAATACTATGTTTTAGTTTACAACTGTTTTGTAATAACTTGGTTTTAATGTTAAAGTATAAGTATGTTTTGGATTACTTATTACGAATATAATAGATTTTGATGAAGTTAAATAAAAGTCTTCCGCTGTATTTTATCTCAAGGATTTCAAATTGATAAGTTTTACCTAAAATTATTTAAAGTAGGTACATGTGTAAAAAAAAAATTAATTAAGCAAAGGAAAAAACCCGGGCATTACAACTAGAAACCCTAGAGCCCTAGAACCCTAGAAAATCAAAACACCCTAGAAACCCTATAACACAAGAACCCTAGAACCCTAGAAGACTAGAACCATAAAAACCATAGAAAAATGAGAACCCAAGAAACCATAAACCCTTGAAACCCTCACGAACCGTAACTGAAACCCTAATGAACACAAACCTTGAGAATAGTGAAAACCTCGTGAGCCTAGATCACTAGAAACTCAAAAATCCATAGGACCCTAGAATCATAGAAAACCTAGAACACTAGAAAATGAAAACACCCAAGAAACCATAGAGACCTAGAAGCCTAGAACCGTAGAAGACTAGAACCCTAGAAAAACGAGAACCCAAGAAACCATAAACTATTGAAACCTAAATGAACCCTAACCTGAAACTCTGATGAACAGTAACCTCGAGAAAAGTGCAAACCCTTACTATAAAACCTTAAATGATCTGTACGCCCATATAAAACAACTACCATACACTCGGTTCACCCCCTGCGGTTTAGTTTGGCCCTAGCTTGAGGGGTAAAACTCTAGAATAGTAAACCTAAAAATTAATTTTTTGGAACGAATATCGAGATGGAACAAAAATTGCTGCCTCGAAAAAAGGGAGACAGCGAAAAAAAAATACCTAACGCGCAAAAATTTGACACTTTTTTTTTGCATTTTACTATTCGTCAAAAGACAGACAGTTAAGGGAATGGTAACCATAGAACCCTAAAAACCATAGAAACTCTAGAACAATAGAAACCCTAGAACCCAAAACCCTACAAACCCTAGAATCCTAGAGACCTAGAACCATAGCAACATTCGAAAAGCTAGAAACCCTACAACCCTAGAACCGTAGAACCCTAGAACCACGGAACCCTAGAAACCCTAGAAATTGAAAAACCTTAGAAAATCCCGAACCCTAGAAACCCCATAACTCTCTAGATCACTAGAAACTCAAAAAACCATATAGCCCTAGAAACCCTAGAGCCCTAGAACACTAGAAAATCAAAACAACCTAGAAACCATAGAGCCCTAGAAGTCTAGAACCATAGAAGATTAGAACCCTAAAAACCATAGAAACTCTAGAACAATAGAAACCCTAGAACCCGAAACCATACCAACCCTAGAATCCTAGACACCTAGAACCCTAGCAACCATAGAAACGCTAAAAACCCTATAACCCTTGAACCCTAGAAACCTTTTAACCCAAGAAACCCTAGAAATAAAAAAACCTTAAAAAACTCATAACCCTAGAAACCCCATAACTCTCTAGATCACTAGACACTAAAAAACCATAGAGCCCTAGAAACCCTAGAGCCCTAGAACACTAGAAAATCAAAACAGCCTAGAAATCATAGAGCCCTAGAAGCCTAGAACCGTAGAAGGTCTCAAGCATGGAGAATTTTCGGGGTGATGAATTCAACCCAAGTACTTGCAAACTCGAGTTACCTGACAATTATGGACTTTTAGCCACATATGATATACAAGATCTTTCTCCATTTGCTGTCTATGATGAAGATGAACAAGATGGAGCTGAATTCCCCTTGGATTTGAGGTCAAATCCTCAAGAATCTGGGGAGGATGACATGCCATGGATTGGCATACCGAATGGAGCAATCAGCCGAAGCCCGAGCTCAGAAATTTTCTAACATATTTGTTAATTTTGTAGGAAAATTAAGTGATGAACTATACATTTCTAAGCCAACTTTGGAGGATCAAACAAGGCCAAAACACATGATAAATTGGCGTGGAGAAAGGAGGATTTGCAACAAAAAACTGAGAGCTCCAAAATCAAGCCCGAACCCAAACCCGGTTGAAGTTCACGTTGCATGGTGAGTTAAAGTCACATGCAAACGTTACCAAATGTCCCACGACTCAACTCATCAACACTTCAATGGAGTGAAGGAATTTTATTGCATTTTTTCGTATAATTTTACGTTAATTTTTACGTTACATTTTAGGAGAATCCGAGAGGGTTTCTCGGCTAGATACATTTTAGTCATTTTGCATGGGGTTTTGCATGAGGGATTCTTGGCTGAAAGAAGGGTATTTTGAGCCAAGAAAGAAGGGCAAATTGGCTGAAGGGGTGCAAGATCACGTGGCCATCACATTCTTGCATTCTCATTGGTCCAATTTTCCCTCGTTTATTTTCATTTCCAGCATGCATGTTGCATGACTTGGGCTCATAATTTTCCCTCCTTTTTTCCTCTCTTTTGAACTGATAAAACCTCCCCCAATGCTAGCTTGTAATTTTCAATTTGGAATTTGAATTAAAGTTGCTTTTAGTATCTCCCTCTCACGGGCATTTCCAACTTCAAATCGGCAGCCGGCGCACCTCCGGCAACCCTAGGTTATCTTAAAGGAATCCTCCCTCCGAGCAGGAGATTTCTTGGTGCTTCAATACTCCAGCCTTCTTCAAGGACTTTAGGGTGTGGTTGAAGGTCACAAGTTCTTCCTTCCATCAATATTTTTCGTTTAGCTTTAGTTCTTTCTGCCGACAGATTTCCGGCCACCACCAAAAACACCGGTACTGTTCTATTACATTCCGACCGATCAATCAACGTGATTTCCTTCATTTTTGGAGGACTAACACCTATCTTCTTCCCAGAGTTCTACTTAAAATTTCAGCCCTAAACTCGATCGCATCGTCGAGTTATCGCCTTCCAAATTCTAGTCCTGATTCTGGAATTATGGGATTATCGTTTTTCATTTAACCTAACCTGATTCTCCCACTTCCTAAATCTAAACCCCTCTATTCCGTGTCACCCCATAACCCTAGATCACTAGAAACTCAAAAATTCATAGAACCCTACAATCCTAGAAACCCTAGAACCCCAGAACACTAGAAAATCAAAACACCCTAGAAACCATAGAAAAACGAGAACCCAAGAAACCATAAACCCTTAAAACCCTCATGAACCGTATCAAGAAACCCTGAAGAATAGTAACCTCGAGAAAAGTGCAAATCATTACAATAAAACCTTGAATGAACAATACGAACATATAAAACAACTACTATACACCCGGTCCATCAATTGTGGTTCAGGTTGCCCCTAGTTTGTGGGGCAGGTCTATAGAATTGCAAACCAAAAAATTTATTTTTCAGAACGAATCTCAAGACAAAAAAACAGACAGTTCACGAAATATTAACCATAGAACCCTAAAAACAATAGAAAATGTAGAACAATAGAAACCCTAGAACCTGAAACCCTACAAACCTTAGAATCCTAGAGACTTAGAACTCTAGAAACCATAGAAATGCTAGAAACTATAGAAACCCTATAACCCTAGAAACCCTAGAACCCAGGCACCCTAGAAACGCTAGAACCCTAGAAACCCTAGAAACCTAGAAATCCCAAAAACCTTAGAAAACCCAGAACCCTAGAACCCCATAACTCTAGATCACTAAAAACTCAAAAAACCATAGAGCCCTAGAAACCCTACAGCCCTAGAACATTAGAAAATCAAAATACCCTAGAAACCATAGAACACTAGAAGCCTAAAACCCTAGAAGACTAGAACTCTAAAAACCCTAGACAAACGAGAACCCAAGAAACCATAAACCCCTAACCCGAAACCTTGATGAACAGTAACCCTTAGGCTCAAGCTTAAACCACCAAGAAGAAAGCCCTATGCCCAAAGGACGAAGCCCAAAGCACTAATCCTTAGGCCCAAGCCCTAAGTACTAAGCCCAAAGTACTAAGCCGAGAGACCTAAGCCCTAAGCCCTAAGCCCTAAGCTCTATGCTCTAATCCTTATGCATGATACCCTAATCCTAATGCCCTAAGCCCTAAAAATTAAGCTCTAAGTTCTTAGCCCAAAGGCCTAGGTTATCGAGCTTAAGCCTAAAGCCCGAGCCCAAAGCCATAAGCCATAAGCCCAAAGCCTTAAGACTTGCAATTTATGATCTGTATGCCCTAAGCCTTAAGCCCTGAGCCTTCAGCCTTCACCCATGTTCCTAAGCCCTAATCCCTAAGCCATAAGCACAAAGGCAAAAGGCCAAGGCCTTAAGCCATTAGCCATAAGCTCAAAGCCTTAAGCCATTAGCCATAAGCCCAAAGCCTTAACCCATGTTCCTTAAGTTCTAATTTATATGTCGTAAGCCTTGAACCCTATTCCTTAAGCGCTAAGACCTTTGCCCGAAGCCCTAAGAGGAAACCCGTAAGCCTAAAATCTAGGCCCTATTCTTTAAGACCTGAGACCTATGCAGTGAGTCCTAAATCCTAAGTCGTAAGACCTAAGTCGTAGGCCCTATGCCCTAATCCTTAATTGGAGCCCAAGCCCTAAGCACAAAGTCCTATCCCATAAGATCTTAGCCATTAGCCCAAAGCCCTTAGCCATAAGACATAAGCTTGAAGCACTAAACCCTAAGCTCAAAGCATTAAGCCTTAAGCCCGTAGACCTATGCCCTAAACCCTAAGCCCTTAGCACTAAGTCCAAAACTCAAAGGCCTAAGCCAAACACTTAAATTCGTAAGCCATACGAATAGGCCCAAAGCCCAAAGCCCTCATCCCTTGGCCCATCAACGACAAGCCCAAAGAATTAACCGATAAGCCCTAAGCTGAAGCTCCAAGCCAAAAAGAATAAACATATGCCCTAAGCCTAAAGCCCTAGGGCTAAAGTCTAAAGCTCGAACCCTAAACCACAAACTCTATACAGTAGAGCCCTTAGCCCTAAGATCTAAGCCTTAAGCCTTTAGCCCAAAGCAATAAGACCAAAGACCTATGCACTAAGATGAAAGCCCAAAGCCCAAAGCTCAAAGACCAAAGCGCTAAGCCCTAAGCCTTAACCCTAAGTACTAAGCACTAAGCACTAGGCCTAAAGAGCTAAACCATAAGCATTAAGCCTAAAGCCCAAAACCCTAAGCCCTAAGCCCTAAGTTGTATGCTCTAAGCTTTAAGCCCTAAGCTCTATGCCCTATGCCTAATGCTTTAAGCCCTAAAAGTAAAGCAATAAGAGGTAAGCTCGAAGCCCTAATTTCACAGCCGTGTGGTTTAATAAATAATCTAAAAGCCCTAAGACTATAGCCCAAAGCCTAAGCCTGAAGTCCAAAATTGTGCACATGAAGCCCAACGCCAAAAGCTCAAGCCTTATGACTTAAGCCTTAAGCCCAAAACCCAAAGCCCTGATAGCTAAGCCTAACCCCTAACCCCTAAGCCATAAGCCTAACCCTAACCCAAAACCCTTAAGCCCTAAGCCGTAAGCCCAAAGTTCTATGCCCTAATCATTATGCTCCAAGCCCTATGTCCTACACATAAAGGGTAAAGCCCTAAGCCCAAAGCCTTATGCTCTAAACCTGAAACTTTAAGATGTATGCCTTGAGCCTTGAGCCCTAAGCCCAAAGCCTAGACCCTAAGCCCTAAACATTAAGATATAAGCCCTAAGTCTTAAGCCTAAGGCCCATGTAATCCCAAAGCCCAAAGTCTTATGACCTAAGCCCTAAGCATTAAGCTCTAAGCTGAAAGCCTTGATTTGTTAGCCTAACTTATAACACATAAGCCATAAGCTTAAACCATAACCTCTAAGCCCTAATCCCAAAGACCTACGCCCTAAGCACTGAGGCTTAAGCCCTAAGCTGCCAAACCTCTAAGCCTTAATCCTTGAACCATAAGCCCTAAGTCGTTAGACTTTAGCTTTAAGCCCTAAGCCCTAAGCCTTAAGCCTTAAGCCCTAAGTCCTAAGTCCTAAGCCCTAAGCCCTAAGCCACCCTTATGCCCTAAGAGCAAAGCCCAAAGCCCAAAGCTAAAACGAAATGGGAATGGAATAAGCGGGAAGTATTTTGGATCGACGGATTTTTAGGGATTACCCGAAAAATCAGATTCGGGATAAACTTTGGGAGCTTGAATCTCACAAACGGGGGTGATATTTTTAACAAAATTTGGAGGAGATCTTAAGGAATAAAGGTAAAATTTGGTCTCAAACAATTACGGGATTCTCACGCACGGATTGAAAGATTCGCTAACGATGGTGAAAATGGTTAAGGGCATAATTTAGGGTTTTCTCAGCAGATCTAGGAAAACGAGGATGAATTTGAAATGACCGTAACTTGTAAACGGGGATGAGTTTGGAGCTGAAATTTGGAGGTTTTCTAAATAAATAAGGGTAGAAGAACACCTCAAAATATGGTGAAATTCTCAATGATGGTTTGGGTGTTGTGGAGGCGAGATGGAAGACAGATGCGGAATGGCCGGATACGGGGATTTGCAGTAAAAAGGTGGTTCCTTTCACGTAAAAATGGATGCTTGAGCTGATGATCCACACTCTCACCCTTAGACCACGAACATGACTACAGAAATGTGGTAAGGATAGATCATCTTAGCTTGGAAAGACAATAACCTCTGGTTGTCTCTCGGTGGCTAGAAAACAAGTTTTCGAAGACCGAGTCTTTGAAGCGGCAAACTTCAAAGGGGAGAGATCAAATTTGAAAAGATAAATCTTTATTCAATCAAATCTACAATTACACTTGCATGGGGACGATTAAGTAGAAAATTAAACTAAAACATGCTTATCATCAGACGGCCTAGATCATCTCCAAGAACACAAATCCATGGCTTGAAAGATGGACCAATGAGGAGCCTTCATGGGACGCTCTTCCTACGCTCCTCCTCCAGCTCATTAGGCTCAAAGGAAATGTCCTAAATATCCTCCAAAATGATAATTATGTAACTCTAGAAATCCCATGCAAATCCATGCAACTGACGTAAAAGAAAAATCCTAGTTCGGAAAACGAAAATCGAATGCAAAAACATAAAGGAAACAACTTTTATTCTTCAATTCTCCCAAAGGCTTTAGGAGTGCTATTCTTCTTGAGTGGGATTGTATAGGAATTCTCCATGTTTTTCAAAGGCATTCGGACGTGGATTAGGCGAAACCGATCGTGGATGGCTCTTCTTGGGCTCTCTGTGATTGCATCGTTAAATGAAGCAAACGGTGCCTAATTTAAAAGTTCTACCACTCTCTGGAAACCTTAAACGATTGGCTACATTTCTTATGAAGACGTTGTCTTCATTAGAGGGTGGGTCGGGTGTCAAATTGGCATAACAAGCTTCAGAGGTCTAGTTGTGCCGGATCAAATTGTGGTCCTCATGCTTTGTTGCTTGGTCCACTAGCATGGCGGCTTCAACTCCTTCTTCCATCGGACCTCCATGCTTTGACTTCAAAGGAAAGAATTGAAGCTGAAAAAGGTTGAATTATTTAATGATATAGTGAGCTACAAAATTATAAAACACATTAGATAAACATTCATGGCAATAGAATTTTTGGGGCCTCCATATCATGTCAAAAGCCCAAAAGCCTAAAGCCCTAATCCATAAGCCATAAGCCTTAAGCTTTAAGCATTGCACCGTAAGCCCTAACTTTGATGCCCTTAGCTCTAAGCCCTAAGCCTTACGCTCTAAGCCCTAAGCATTACGCTCTAAGCCCTAAGCAATAAGCCCAAAGCCCAAAGCCCAAAGCCCTAAGCCATAAACAATAAGCCTAAAGCCTTAACCCTTGCGCCCTATGTTCTAATCTGTATGCCGTAAGCCATGAGCCATGTTCCTTAAGCCCTAAGACCTATGCCCAAAGCCCTAAGCAAAAACTCCAAAGCCTATAGACCTAAGCTCTATGATATAAAATCTAAGGCCTAAGCACTAAGTCCTAAACCCTGTTGCAAGACCTAAGTCGTAGGCCCTAGGCCCTAATCAATAAAACCTAAGCGCAAAGCCCTAGGCCCTATGCCTTTAGCCCTAAGACCTATGCAATAAGTCAAAAACCAGAAGCCGTAAGACCTATGTCGCAGGCCCTATAGCCTAATACATAGTACCTAAGCCTTGAGCTCTAAGACATTAGCTTTAAGTACTACTACACAAAATTAAAGCTCTAAGCCAAAAGCCAAAAGTCGTAATCCATAAACTTAACCCTTATCGCCTAAGCCTTAAGCCTAACCAATAATCTTAACCATTAAGTCAAAAGACCAATGCCCTAAGGCCTAATTTTGAAGCCCTAAGCCTTGAGCCCTGAGCCTTAAGACCTAAGACCTAATACCTTAGCTCTAAGCCCAAAACTCTAGGCTTAAAACCCTAATTCCTAAGCCCTTAGCCGAAAGCCTAAAGCTTTATGCCCTAAAGACTCAACCCAAAGCCTAAAACCCAAAGCCCAAAGCCCAAAGCCCAAATCCCTAGAATGTAAGCCCAAATCCCTAAGCCTTAAGACATAAGACCTAAGCCCTTAACCCTAAACTCTAAACCCTAAACCCTAAGCCAATAGCCCTAAGCCCTGAGGTATAACCCAAAGCAATAAGCCTTTAGCCCTAAGTTCTAAGTTCTAAGCCCTAGGCCCTAAGTTCTAAGCCTTAAGCCCTAAGCCATAAGACCAATGCCCTAAGCCTCAAGACCAAATTCCAAACCCCTAAGTTGTAAGCTTTAATCTGCATGGCATTAGCCCCTAGCCATAAGCTCTATGCCCTAAGCCTAAAGCCTAAAGCCTAAAGCCCTAAGCCTAAAGCCTAAAGCCTAAAGCCTAAAGCCCTAAGCCTAAAGCCTAAAGCCTATAGCCCTAAGCCTTTAGCACTGAGCACTAAGCCCTAACCCTTAAGCCATAAGCCCTAAGCACTAAGACTTAAGTCTTGAGCCCTAAGCACCAAGCCCTACGCCCAAAGCACAAAGCACTAAGCTCAAATCCCATAGCACAAAGCCCGAAACTGAATGGCCAAATCCCTAAGGCCAATGTATTTGTCGTACGCCATAAGTCCTATGCCCTAATCCTAAAGCCTTAAGCTCTAATACATGAATCAAAAGCCCAAAGCCATAGCCCAATGCCCTTAACCCTAAGCCCAAAGCCCTTAGCCCTAAGCCCAAAGCCCTAAACCTTATTTCCAAAGCCCTAGACCTTAATCTTGAAATCCTAATTCTTAAGCACTAAGTCATAAGCCCTAATCCCTAATCCCAAAACTCTAGGCCATAAAATGAAAGTCTAAAGATCAAAGGGAAAAACCTTCAGCCCTATGTACTAGCCGTAAGTCATAAGCTGTAAGCCCTATGCACTAAGCCCTTTGCCCAAAGCTTTTAGTCCTAAGTCCAATGCCATTAGCCATATTCAAAAATCCATTAACCATAAACCCTTAACACTAGCCCTAAGCCATAAAAAGACACCCCTAAGAGCTGAACCACTAAAATCTAAACCATAAACCCTAAGCCGAAAGCCCTAAGCCCTAAGTCATAATCTAAAATGATAAAAGCCCTATGCCTTCAGAAATAAAGCAAAAGCCCTAACGCATAGGCCTAAAGCCCTAAGCCCTAAGCCCAAATTTGAAACAATCAAGACATAAGCTTTAATCTGTATGTGATTAGCCCTTAGCCATCCATAAGCTCTATGCCCTAAGCCTAAAGCCTTAATCCCAACACCCTTAGACCTAAGCCCTAAGCCAAAAGCCGTAAGTCTTAAGCCCTGAGCTTTAAGATCTAAGCCCTAACCCCTACGCCGAAAGCCCTAACTCTTAAGTCATACGCCCAAAGCAACCCTAATCACTAAACACTAAGCACTAAGCCCTTAGCCTTACTCTTTAAGCCATAAGCCCAAAGCACTAAGCCCTCAGCCAAAAGCTCTAAGCCCACAAAGCCTTGAGCCCAAAGCCCTAAGACCACATAAAAAAGTACTAAGCTCTAAGCCTTGAGCCAAAAGATGACACGAAATGGGAATGGAATAAGCAGAAAAATTACCAACTCGGGTAAGGAATGAAAGATCCTAAAAAATCAGAGAAGGGAGTTGATAATGGAAGGCAGAGATCTCAAGATTGCGAGTGATTTTGGAGCTAACATTTTGAGAAGAGGCAAAAAGATGGATGCAAAGAAAGTTCTCAAATTTTGAGATTATTCTCACTGGTAAATCGGGAGATATGGAATCGGGAATAATAATGCGCAAAGAGAGGGCCAGACAGATACAGAGTGAGGTTGTGGAGACAATATCTTAAAAAATGGTAGTGGTTCTTGATCTGAAATTTGGAGGTATTGGAGATGGATAAGGGATGAAATGATCCTCCAAATTTTAAGGGATCCTCACGGATGAAATGAAATATATACGGGAATGAGTAACCGAAGGTGGTGATAGGAAATTAGGGGAAATTTTGAGGTTTTCTTGATGTATGAATGTATGAGAGATCCTCCAAAATTGAAAATATTCTCACGTAGGGTTTCAGATATATGCCGATCGGATGAATGCGGGACAGAGTTTGATCGGAAATGAAGAACGGCAGAAATTGGACTTTACTTCACGTAAAAATGGATGCTTGAGTTGATGATCCACACTCTCACCCTTACACCATGAAGATGGCGGGAGAAATGTGGTAAGGATAGGTCATCCTAGCTCAGAAGGATGACCAACTCCGGTTGTCTCTCGGTGGCCGGAATATGGATTCTGGAGACCAAGTCTTTGGAGGGAAAAAGTCCAAAGGGGGTGATTCACAATTTGAAAAGAAAATCTTCTAAATTCAAATCTGAGAATTACATTCAGCATATGTAAGATTGAATAGGAAAACTAAGCAACATCACGTTCTTCATCGGACGCTCCTCCTCCAACTCATTAAGCTCCTATGAAATTTCTGAAATGCCCTTCCAAATAATAATTAGATAACCCTATAATTTCCGATGTAAATCCATGCAAAAAAATGCGTGAAAATAAAAAAAAACCTAATAAGATTTTTTCCCGGGTAGGTTGTGCTTCCCTCTCTGTGTTGGCTGTAGTTGACTAGGCAAATGACATCCAATTTTAACGTTCTACCTTTCATTGGAAAGCTTGAGAAGTTAGGTATCTTTCCTCAAAAGGTGCTGTTTTCATTTAAGGTCGAAAAGATCATCACAAAGGCCCAAAAGCTTCGGAGGTCCCACTGAGCCGAATCCAAAATGTTGTCCCCATGCTTTGTTGCTTTGACAAATTTTAAATATTTCCAAGGGAACATTCACCCTCCTTAATGGACCACTTGGGCTGAGTCTTGGCATAAAAATGGAAGGGATTGCTTTTTAAGCTTGGACAAAGGCTGAAATCTCCAAGAAATAGGAAGCTACAAAATTAGCAAACACATTAGATAAAAATTATTTTTGGGTCGCTCATATCATGTTAAAGCCCTAAGCAAAAGCCCTAATCCCTAAGCTTGATGCCACAAGTCCAAAGCAATAAGCACTAAGCTCTAAGTCCTAAACCCAAAGCCCTAAGCCAAAACCACTAAGCCCTATCCCCAAATAATTTAGCTCTAATCCCTAAGCAAAAATTGATACACCTGAAGCCCTAAGCCAAAGCCCTAAGCCTTGATCCTCAAACCTTAATCCCTAAGGACTAACACCAATGCCCTAAGTTTCAATCCCTAAGCCCATAGCCCCAAACCCAAAGCCTAAATCCAAAAGTCTTCATCTCCAAGCCTTAAGCCTTAACTCCTAACCTTAAGCATTATGTTCTAAGTCCTAAGCACAATGCCTAAAGCCCTAAAACCCTAAGCCTAAGCCCTAGACCTTGAACCTTAACCGGAAAACCCTAAATCCAAAGCCCAAAACCCAAAGCTAAAAGACCTAAACACTAACCCTTATCCTTAAGCCCTAACCCCTATGCCCTAAGCCCAAAGGCTAAACCCCTAAACCGATAGCCCTGATCCATAAGCCCTTAGCCCTAAGCAATAAGCTCTAAGCTACAAGTCAAAAGCAATAATCTCAAAGCCCTTAGCCTTAATTCTTATTTTGTAATGCAAAAGCCCTAACCCCTATGCCCTAATCTTGAAGCCCTAAGGGCTAAGTATTAAGCCAAAAGCCCAAAGCCCTAAGCCTTAACCCATTAGCACTAACTCCAAAACCCTTAAGCCCTAAGGCTTTAGCCTTCATCCCTAAGACCAAATCATTAAGCCTTAAGCCTTAAGCCTTAAGCCATAAGCCCTAAGCTTCAAGCCCAAAGCCGTTAGCCCCAAGCACAAGCCTTAATCCTTAACCCAAAACCCTAATTCCAAATTGCTAAGCCAAAACCCAAAAGCCCACTACCCTAAGCCTTAAGCCTTGAGCACAAAGCACTAGGCCCTAAGACCTAGCCCTAATGCCTAAGGCTAGAGCCCTAAGCAATAAGCCTTAATTCCTAAGCCCTTAGCAATAAGCTCTCAACCTTAAGCCTTAGATCCTAAGCCAAAAGCTGCGTGTTATAAGCTCTAAGCCAAAAGTCTTAAGCTGAAAAACAAAAGTGCTAACCAATAAGCCTAAACCACTAAGCCTAAAGCCAAAAAGACCTATGCCCTAACTCGTAAGCCTTCAGGGTGATGTTCAAAGCACTAAGCCCTAAGCCATTAGGGTAAAGCCCTAGATCCTAAGTCTAAATTCCAAAGCTGAAAGCCCTAAGCCGTAACCCTCATTCTTATAATCCCTAAGCCATATGCGCAAAGTCTAAAGCCCAAATCCCAAAGCCCAAATCCTAAAGCCTAAAGCCAAAATTCCAAAACTCATAGCTCTAAGCGTTAGGCTCTTAGCTCTAATCCCTAACAAATAAGCCCAAAACAAAAGCCCTAAGCCACTAGCCCAAAGCCCTAGGCTAAGCTTTAAGCCCTATGACCTAAGACCAAAGCACAAAGTAAAAGACCAAAGACCTAAACTATAAGCCCTAAGCCCTAAGTCATCATCCATATCTTTAAAGCATTAACAACTTAACCCTAAGCCCTAAGCCCTAAGCATGAAGCATTAAGCAATAGGCCCTCAGCCTTACTCTATATCATAAGCCAAGCTCTAAGGCCTAAGGCCTAAGCTCAAAGACCAAAACTCAAAGCCCAAAGCCCAAATCCCAAAGCCTAAGCCCTAAGCCACAAAACGTAAGCCCAAAGCTTAAAGCTAAGCCCAAAGCTCTAAGCACTTAACCCTTAAGCATCAAGCCCTAAGCAGCCTTAAGCACTAAGCTCTATGCCTAAAGCCCTACACCCTTGGCCCTAAGCCCAAAGGAATAAGCTCTAATCCATAAGCACTAAAAGCTAAGCTCTAAGCGCTAAGCCCAAAGCCCTTATCCCATTGCCATAAAGCTCTAATACAAAACCCAAAATTGCTAAGCCATCAACCTTAAGCCCAAAGCTATAAGCTCTCAGCCGTAAGCCCTAAGCTAAAAGCCCAAAGCCCAAAGCCTTAAGCCCTATGCGGAAAGCCTTAAATACAAAGCCCTAAGCCCTAAGACCTATGTCATACCCAAAAAAAAGATGCTTACTTTTAAGATAAATTAGGATAATTAAATAAATTTGAATGATGAAAAAGCTAGTGTTCGACAATTAGCATAAACATGATAGTAAGTGAAAACACACTTTATGCTTTAAGGATGTGTTACCTCCACCTTAAATTGGTCATCGATAAAATTTGAATAAAATTTAATCTAATAATATTATTAGATGGAAATTGTGATATTATATGTTTGAGCAATGAAGCAATAAGAAAATGTCACATGTCGCCATTAGATTAGTGACTAATTGTGATTAGGTGTAATTTATGAGCGATTAAAGGTAATTAAAGTTTACTAGTCATGTTTATTTAAGTTAATCTTAAATATTAACTTAGTAATAATCTAGATTAATTAATTAAAGTATGTATGATTAAATTATGATAATTGAAGTATTTCAAAAGTTAAAGAGACATATAAAGACTAAATGGTAAATTGAAAAGGGTAAGTTGTACAAAAAGGTAATTTTGACCCCAAACCTATCTAAAAGAGGGTGATGATGGCTGATGATCATCCATTTCGCTCTCTGAGAGAGAGAAAGAGTGAAAGATAGAAAGAAGATGAAAATGGAGAAATGAGCTTTAGTGAGAGAAAGTACAAAATTGAAGGGGAAAAGGGGGAATTGGTCTCCAAAACCTTAACAAGCAATGATCCTCTCATCAAGATGAATCTATTGAGCTAAGAATCTTGTGGTAAGATTTATTTCATACGTTGTATAGATTAATCATGATAAACCGCATGATTAGTTAAAGAATAATTGTGATTTTTTAGTATTAAAGAATGGTATGATAATTCATTTTTTAAAGTGCACGAAATTTGAAATTTATGGTTTATTATTATGTAAAAATGATGTATAATCAAGTTCTAATTGCTTAGATGTGGATATATACGAAAGATAAAATGAATTAGTTTATATTTGTTGATGTTATACGAAAGTGGTTAAAAACTGTCAAATCTAATCAGTTTCAAATTTTACATTAAAAACTTATGTTGACTAATCTGTTGGCTAAATCCTTTTATCTTAGTAATAAAAAAACCATGGGGAAGATATGAGCTTTGTAATGAAGGCATTTAGAGTTTCATAAATTAGTTTATGATACTTTGAAGCTCCTGCAAAATAGTAAACAATATTTTGGTTTACGATTAATATTTGTTTTATTTATAGGTTATGAAGTGATTAAAAAGCATTGATTAAGTGTTGCATAGTTGCTAAAGACCTAGGGTAAGTTTGTGCTTTGCCTTCTTTGGCCTACACCATGAAGTGTTAGATAATGCATCCTTCTTATGATATAAAGTGTTTAATGATTAGATAGAAAATGTTGAATGACGGTATTTAGTTGGAGGATATGTTTTGAAGTGTTAAGTTTGAACGATTTAAAAAATGTCATGTTATAAAATAACATTTTGCAATCATGTTAATATCACAAAGATTTTTTTTATGTTAAAATAGAAAAAGTATATGTCCTTAGGAATTTTGAAGTAGTTGAGCTAATGTAGCTTACGAAATGAGATAGAAGACGATGATCTTTTCTATGATCTGACGAAATGTTATTTTTATGTTAAGCATGATAATGATCTGCTTGTTACATCTGTATTATGCATGTTCACGAACATCTCATGCATCATGTTTTCATGAAAGTTAAGAACTATTTACATGCATGGGATTTTATATGAAACAAAATATAAAAAGATTATTTCAGGTTTAGCTTGAATAACCACTGAAAGACAAAGATAAAAGAAAGAAAGAGAAATTCATGTAAATGTCATTGGGAAGGAGTTTGAGTTGGTTGTCTTGCTAGGTGGACTCAAGTTTGTGGCCTTTGAGCCCTTGGAATCGAGTTTGTTATCCCCTTCGTTAGACTCAAGTTTGTGGTCTCTCGTTCCTTGCAAGGAAGCCCCAATAACGAGAAAGTATAAAAAGAAAAGAAAATGTTTTGGGAATTCATATCATGTTAGTATTATTGCATCTCATGCTTTACTTATAGAGCGAGGCTCGTAAATGAACTTTGTGGTGTAGGTGATGCTAACATTCAATTGAGGAAGTGCTCCCGTGACCGTGGGTACGTGGCTATCAGAACGATATTGTTCAAGCAACGAACGAGAGGATTTTTTATTGTAATGTGTCTTAGAATAGAATGATCACGTAAATCATGTATTTCTCCAAAAGAGATTTTAAGTATAAATCTTTTTCAAAATCTTCCTCTGCTACGTTTTACAGATGCATGAGTGAAAACAAAAGTTTTACAGTCTTTTTATGAAAAGCAAAGTTTAAAAAATGGTACGTTACAAAGCGAAAAGCTTTAATCCTTAAGCCCTTATCCAAAAGCCATCAGGCACTAATACCAAACCAAAAACCCTTAAGCCCAAAACCTCAATTCCTAATCCATAATCCCTATGACTATAAAACTTAGGCATAAAGTACTAAGCCCAAATCCTATGTCCTAAGTCATAAGCTCTAAGGCCAAAGCACTAATCCCTAAGCCATAACCCTAATCCCAAAGCTTAAAAGCATTAGCCCTAATTCTGAAGCTGAAAGCTCTAAGCCCTAAGTCCTAAGCCCTAAGCCTCAAGCTTTAATCGTTAACCCTAGAGTCCAATTCCAAAAGCCCTAAGCCATAACCCCAAAGCCAAAAACACTAAGCTCTAATCCTAAATATTTCAACCATAAGCTCAAAGCCCTAAGCCCTAAGCCATAAGCCCTAATCCTATAGCTTAAGCCCTAACCTTATGACCTATTTATAAGCCACAATCAAAAAGCAAAAAGACCTAAGTACTAAATGCAAAGCTCTAATCCCTAAGTGCTAAGCCCTATCCGCTAAGGCCAAAGCCAAAATCCCAAAGCCCTAAGCCTTAAGCCTTATTCCCTAAACCCTAAGCTCTATGCCCTAAGCCCAAATCCAAAACACCATCAACTTAAGCCCTAAGCCCTAAGCTTTAGGCTTAAGCGTGAACCCCTAAGCCTTAAGCCTAAAGCCCTAATCCCTAAACTTTGATCCCCAATCTCTAAGTCCTAAGCCATATGCCTTGATGTGCCTTCCTTGGTGGTTGGAAGAATGCGGTACGCGGGGCTCGGATGAACGTCGCGTACGACAAACAGGAAAAACGGGTCGAGCGAATTGTGGAGTTGTATTGCGGAAGCGTATTGTGATGAAAATAATGATGAATGGTTGAAAGAAAGTGGTGATGGCTCGGTGAAATATGAGAATGTCTCGGGAGATGGAAATATGGTGAATTTCAGGTAATGGAGGGATTGATAGCTCGGGGAATGGAATGGATAAACTCTTGCGAGTTTTGGTGTTGAGATGGCTGGACAATTTCAACACTTGAGCAATCAAAGTGTTCTCCTCGGTAGACCTCGCTCTCACTCAGATGTGACGCACCGATCGTACGTGCAAAGGGTTGACGTTCTCAGCCGGATATTACGCACCGGAGAAGTATACATTGGAGAGAGCTTCAAACCTTTCGGGAAGAAGGTGCAATGCACAATTTTTCTCTAAAAATTCATTCTCATTCATTTAAGTGCAAGTGTTACACTTAAATACTAAAAACGTAAAAGATAAAAAGCTAACAAAGATAAATTAAGCCCTTGGATGACTTGAACGCCTAAGATTGCTTCAGAAGGTCTCCGGTTGACTTTAGGCTTGGTTCATGAAGATTGGCATGGTTGGTTTTGCGTCTTGACCGAAGGTGACCATGGTTGACCGAGAGGGTGCACCCGGTGGGATAATCTTCGAGCCATGAAAGATTGGCTCGTGCCAATTTGGATCCGGGGCTTCTAAAAGGCACTCGGTGGTCTGAAAGAGATGTCACGTGGTCTGGTTCCTCGGTTGTCCGGCAATGGTTCATGAATGTGCGCGGGCGACTAGAAAAAGACCAAACCGGTGGTTGATCCGATCTCGGATATGGTGGGATCCGCGAGGATATTGTGCAAAGTTGTTGCTCAAAGATCATCTGAAGATTTAACAGATTGATCACCGATTTTATGGATAAAATCCCTTGTGGCTCGCCGGTTTGTTGGTGAACGGTCTTGTGTGCGCGGTTTGACCTTATCTCCATGTCATCACGAGATTTGTCCGTGCCATTTTGAAAAGGTTGTTTTCTAACGATCCTTATACAAATATGGAAGCTTTAGCACGGCTGGATTTGCATGAAAGTCGTGCTTGACCGAGGTTGATCTTTGGTTGTCCGTTGGATGCGCGCTCGGTTGATCTTATCTCGAATTTCTTGGGATTCACTCGTGCTAATTTTGAAATATCGTTGTCCAACGATTTTCCTATGAATATGGCAAATTTACACGGATTATATGGATGAAAATCCCCTTTGTTTCGCCAATGGTCCGATGGTCGGTTTTTGTGCGCTCCCGGTGGATACTCTTCAGACATCTTGAGATTTATCCGTGTCAAACTCGAACCTTATCTTTTCGTTGACCAAATAACCAGATTACTTAAAGATTTAAGTAAAGTGGCCGATGTAATTTAGTCAAGGTCTTCTAGTGGGCCGAGGCTTGACCATGGGCCGGTCAATTTTCGGCCGATGTGGTCCTTCGTGGGCCTTCGCCTATGGAATGTGTGTTCCTCTTCTTGGGCTGTCTTCTCTTCCTTTTATAAGGCTAATTGCTAGATGAAAAGAAATAAACTAAGTGTGACCGAAAATAGGGCCCATGGTTGAACACTTGATCCGTGGGGATTTGGATCGAGCGTTCTCCCATGTCGGTCACTTATTCCAATGGGCCGAAGCCCTAGAGGACTTCGGCAAAGCCGACGACCGAGTCTCCCTTGGTCGTCGGGTCATGATCGTGGGCTGCCCGTTTGGTGTCGTGCATGTCGTGGTGGCGAGCCTCGGCCGTGTCATGGGCTGGCGCGCCGGGCTCGTCGTAGCCAGACACACTCGGATGCCATCCGAGCAAAGCTCGTGTCTGATCCTGATTATCCTCGGACATAGTCTCCGAGGGTAAACTTCCTGCAAAATGAGCACACAAATTAGCAAAATTGGCTGTGCTCCTCGGCGCTAGATCGGCGATGTGCTCCCGTTGCACATCATCCTCCCGGGGTATTTGAGGATTTGTCCTCAAATCTATCTTTTCTTTATCAATCTCCCCGGGTTTGTGGTCGGTAAGGCGCTCGTATTTTGTTTTGAGGCCCACAGCCTCGGTGTGGGGCCCTGATCCTCGATCCATGGCGCGGGTCGGCAAGTTGTCAGCACAGACCGGTAAAGTGAGGCGCTCGTTCCCTAGAGGGGGTGGTGATCCATCAGGCGGTGTTTTCGGGAACTCATCACGATATATTTCAAGGCCTCGTCCAAGTAAGAGATTGGTGCGTTGATGATCCGCCGGTTGTTGTTGTGTGGTAAGAATGGGCCGGATCATCATAAGTCTCAACCCCTCTTGGGCGTGGATGATTTTGCCTTCGATCGGGCCCGGTTTTACGTCGGCCTCGGCTTGGTTGATCATCATGAGCCTTGGCCCATCTTGAGCGTGAAAGGATCCTCCTTCGACCGGGCTTGGTTTTTCCTCGGCCTTGACTTGGCCCTCGTCCTTGCTAACAATTTCCTCGGTCCATTCGAGGATGGTCATCATGCGTCGATTAGGACATTGGGCCGCATCGTGGCCTCGTCCGAGACACTTGAAGCATTCGATCTCATGGGCCCGTGGCTTCTCTTCTCTCGTGTCCTGTGGCTTGGTGTCCGCCACTCGTGTCGGGGCCCATGGGTTTGGTGCCGGCGGGTACGGTGTGGTCTCCATCGGGGTCGAGCGTGGACTCACGACTTTGCCCCGTCGCTTGATCTGCCTTTCAACCCTTAGAGCCATTTGAATTAGGGTATCAAAGGACTCCAAAGGCTGCAATTCCACGCATCACCAATGTCTAGGTGTAAGCCTCGGGTGAACCGCGCCATAATTTTCTCCTCGGGTTCGGCCAAATCACACTGAATCCGAAGTGTCTCAAAATCCGTAAGGTATTCATCTACCGAAGAATTACCTTGTCTAAGCCCTTGTAATTGGAGGAAGAGCTCTTGACGATAGTGGTTCGGGACGAACCGCTTTCTCATGAGATCCGTCATGGTTCGCCATGTCGAAATCTCCTCCTCTCGGTCTCTCCTCCTTTGTGCTCGGAGACTATCCCACCAAAGGCTCGCATAATCCGTGAGTTCTAAGGATGCCAATTGAACCTTTAATTTCTCCGAAAGGTTGTAAAGGTCAAAAATTTTGTCGACCTTTTCAACCCAATCAAGAAATTTGTCTCCGTTGGAGGCGCCATTAAAAGAAGGAATATTTAATTTCGGCAACCTCCATTCCTCATCCCGATCCGAGTGATGGTCAGGGAAAAATTCTTCATCGGATCCGTCCGAGCCATGATGTTGCGCTCGGTGGTGTCCGGATCCGTGCCTTCGCCTCAGTGGCTGCGTGCGTCGTTGCGCGGGTTGCGCTCGATTTTGCTCGTCCATATCGTCGAGTCTTTGGAGCATTGTGTCCATTCTCCGATTGATTGCGTCGAGCTGCCCTTGTGTATTTGCCTCGGCATCACGTGGATCTCGTAGCTCGGAGAGCATGGTTTGCTCACTCGTCATGGCTTGATCACGGTCGGCGTTGTGAACGGCACCGCTTCGAGTCATCATAAGAAAAAGTCGGGAAAATTTTTTGGAGGTGAATAAAAATTGAACCTTTGGACCTTTTTGCTCTGATACCAAGATGATGCCTTGGGGGTCGGCGCGCCGTGGGTCGGAAGAATGCGGTATGTGGGGCTCGGATGAACGTCGCGTACGGCAAACAGGAAAAACGGGTCGACCGAATTTTGGAGTAGTGTTGCGGAAGCGTATTGTGGTGGAAATAATGATGAATGGTTGAAAAAAGTGGAGATGGCTCGGTGAAATATGAGAATGGCTCGGGAGATGGAAATATGGTGAATTTCGGGTAATGGAGGGATTGATAGCTCGGGGAATGGAATGGATAAACTCTTGCGAGTTTTGGTGTTGAGATGGCTGGACAATTTCAACACTTGAGCAATCAAAGTGTTCTCCTCGGTAGACCTCGCCAGCACTCGGATGTGACGCACCGATCGTACGTGCAAAGGGTTGACGTTCTCGGCCGGATATTAAGCACCGGAGAAGTATACGTCGGAGAGAGCTTCAAACCTTTCGGGAAGAAGGTGCAATGCACAATTTTTCTCTAAAAATTCACTCTCATTCATTTAAGTGCAAGTGTTACACTTAAATACTAAAAACGTAAAAGATAAAAAGCTAACAAAGATAAATTAAGCCCTTGGATGACTTGAACGCCTAAGATTGCTTCAGAAGGTCTCCGGTTGACTTTAGGCTTGGTTCATGAAGATTGGCATGGTTGGTTTTGCGTCTTGACCGAAGGTGACCATGGTTGACCGAGAGGGTGCACCCGGTGGGATAATCTTCGAGCCATGAAAGATTGGCTCGTGCCAATTTGGATCCGGGGCTTCTAAAAGGCACTCGGTGGTCTGAAAGAGATGTCACGTGGTCTGGTTCCTCGGTTGTCCGGCAATGGTTCATGAATGTGCGCGGGCGACTAGAAAAAGACCAAACCGGTGGTTGATCCGATCTCGGATATGGTGGGATCCGCGAGGATATTGTGCAAAGTTGTTGCTCAAAGATACTCTGAAGATTCAACAGATTGATCACGGATTTTATGGATAAAATCCCTTGTGGCTCGCCGGTTTGTTGGTGAATGGTCTTGTGTGCGCGGTTTGACCTTATCTCCATGTCATCACGAGATTTGTCCGTGCCATTTTGAAAAGGTTGTTTCCAACGATCCTCCTACAAATATGGCAGCTTTAGCAAGGCTGGATTTGCATGAAAGTCGTGCTTCACCAAGGGTGATCTTTGGTTGTCCGTTGGATGCGCGCTCGGTTGATCTTATCTCGGATTTCATGGGATTCACTCGTGCTAATTTTGAAATATCGTTGTCCAACGATTTTCCTATGAATATGGCGAATTTACACGGATTATATGGATGAAAATCCCCTTTGTTTCGCCAATGGTCCGATGGTCGGTTTTTGTGCGCTCCCGGTGGATACTCTTCAGACATCTTGAGATTTATCCGTGTCAAACTCGAACCTTATCTTTTCGTTGACCAAATAACCAGATTACTTAAAGATTTAAGTAAAGTGGCCGATGTAATTTAGTCAAGGTCTTCTAGTGGGCCGAGGCTTGACCATGGGCCGGTCAATTTTCGGCCGAGGTGGTCCTTCGTGGGCCTTTGCCTATGGAATGTGCGTTCCTCTTCTTGGGCTGTCTTATCTTCCTTTTCTAAGGCTAATTGCTGGCTGAAAAGAAATAAACTAAGTGTGACCGAAAATAGGGCCCATGGTTGAACACTTGATCCGTGGGGATTTGGATCGAGCGTTCTCCGATGTCGGTCACTTATTCCAACGGGCCGAAGCCCTAGAGGACTTCGGCAAAGCCGACGACCGAGTCTCCCTTGGTCGTCGGGTCATCATCGTGGGCCGCCCGTTGGGTGTCGGGCGCGTGTCGTGGTCGCGACCCTCGGCCGTGTCATGGGCTGGCGCGCCGGGCTCGTCGTAGCCGGACACGCTCGGATGCCATCCGAGCAAAGCTCGTGTCCGATCCCGATTATCCTCGGACATGGTCTCCGAGGGTAAACTTCCTGCAAAATGAGCACACAAATTAGCAAAATTGGCTGTGCTCCTCGGCGCTAGATCGGCGATGTGCTCCCGTTGCACATCATGCCTTAGGTCCTAATTTGTATGTCTTCAGCCCTAATCCCTTAGCTTTTTCCCTAAGCCTCAAGGTCTAAGCCCTAAGCCTTAAGGCCTAAGCCCTCCGCCCTAAGCCTTAAGGCCTAAGCCCTCAACCCTAAAACTAAAGCCAAAAGCACTTAGCCCAATGCCGTAAGCCCTAATCCTAGAGCCCTTAGCTCTAAGGCCTAAGCTCAAAGCCTAAAGCCCAAAGCCTAAGACCCAAATCCCAAAGCCCAAAGCCTAAAGCCAAAAACCATAAGCCATTAGCTCTAAGGCCTAAGCCTTTAGTCCTAAGACCAAACCTAAAAGCCCTATGCCCTAAGCCAAAAGACCTATGCTCTAAGCCCTAATCCGAAAGCCTAAAGCCCAAAGCCCTAATCTTCAATCCATAAGCCCTAAGCCTTAAGGTCTATGCCCCAAGTCCAAAGACCTAAGCCATAAGCCAAAAGACAAAAGCCATAAGATCTAACCCCTATTCTCTAAGCCTTAAGCTCTATGCCTAAAGCCTAAAGCCAAAAGGCCTAATACCCATGCCGTAAACCCTAACCCCTAAGCACTGAGCCTTAAGCACAAATTCTGAAGCCCTATTCCCAAAGCTTTAAGCTCTAATACCAAATCCAAAATTCAAAAGTTTAAATTCATAAGCCCTAAGCACTAAGCCAAAATCCTCATGCCCAAAGCCCTAATCTCGAAGCCTAAGCCTTAAGCCAAATGCATCTAACCTTTAGCCCTCAACCCTAATCCTAAGCCCTAAGTTGTAAGCCTAAAGTCCAAAGCCCAAAGTTCAAAGCCCTATCAATAAGCCTTAACATCTAAACCTTAAGCCCAAAGCCTAGTTCCCAAAGCCCAAAGCCTAGTTCCCAAAGCCCAAAGCCTAGTTCCCAAAGCCCTAGCAATAAGCCTTAATTTCTAAGCCTTAAGGCCAAAGCTTAATGGCCCGAGCCTTAAGGCCTAAGCCCTAAGCTCTAAACCTTAAGCACGAAGCCCAAAGCTCTATTCCAAAAGTTTTGACATGCCACAGATTGGCGTACCGAATGGAGCAATCACCCGAGCCCGAGCTCGAGAATTTTCTAACATATTTGTTAATTTTCCAGGAAAATTAATTAATGAACTATACATTTCTAAGCCAACTTTAGAGGATCAAACAAGGCCAAAACACGTGATTAATTGGCATGGAGAAAATGTGGACTTACAACCAAGAACCGAGCCTCCCAAAATCAAGCCCGCACATGAACCCAGTTGAAGTTCACTTTGCATGGTGAGTTAAAGTCACATGTAAACGTGACCAAATGTCCCACGACTCAACTCATCAACACTTAAATGGAGTGAAGGAATTTTATTGCATTTTTTAGTATAATTTTTACGTTAATTTTACGTTAATTTTTACGTTGCATTTTTTAGTATAATTTTTACGTGCCATGATTTTGCACGGGATTTTGCATGAGGGATTCTTGGATGAAAGAAGGGTATTTTGGGCAAAGAAAGAAGGGCAAATTGGATGAAGGGGTGCAAGATCGCCATCACATTCTTGCATTCTCATTGGTCCAATTTTCCCTCCTTTATTTTCATTTCCAGCATGCATGTTGCATGACTTTGGCTCATAATTTTCCCTCTTTTTTTTCCTCTCTTTTCAGCTGATAAAACCTCCCCCAATGCTTGCTTGTAATTTTCAATTTGGAATTTCAATTAAAGTTGCTTTGAGCATCTCCCTCTCACGAGCATTTCAAACTTCAAAATGGCAGCCGGCGCACCTCAGGCCACCGTAGGTTATCTCAAAGGAATCCTCCCTTCGAGCTGGAGATTTCTTGGTGCTTCAATACTCCAGCCTTCTTCAAGGACTTTAGGGTGAGGTTGAAGGTCACAAGCTCTTCCTTCCATCAATATTTTTCGTTTGGTTTTAATTCTTTCTGCCGGCAGATTTCCGGCCACCACCAAAAACGCCGTTACTGTTCCATTGATTTCCCACCGGTCCATCAACGAGAATTCTTTCATTTTTTGGATGATTTTTTTTCAACCTACTCCCAAAGTTCCTCTCAAAATTTCAGCCAAAACTCATCCGCATCATCGAGATATCGCTGTCCAAATTACAGTCCAGATTCTGGAATTTTCGGATTATCGTTTTTCATTTAACCTAACCCGATTCTCCCACTTCCTAAAATCTAACCCTCCATTTCGTGTCAAGTTTTAAGATATAATACAAAATCCAAAAGTTCACATAGTCATAAGCCCTAAGCCCTAAGCCTTAACCCTAAGCCCTAAGCCTTAAGCAGCCTTAAGCCCAAAGCCTAAGCCTTAAGCACAATGCATCAAGCCTTTAGCCCTCAACCCTAGTCCTAAGCCTGAAGCCAAAACACCTAAGCCTTAAGCCTTAAGCCGTAAGTCCAAAGTCCAAAGTCCAAATTAAGCCTTAAGCACTAAGACCGTCCAAAGTCCAAGCCTTAGCCCTAAGCCCTAATCCTAAAGCCCTAAGCCCTAAGCTATTAGTCCAAACCAAAGCCCTAAGACCAAAGCTCTAAGTCCTAAGCAATAAACCCTAAGCCTTAAGCCAAATGCCCTAAGCCATTAGCTCAAAGCCTAAAAGCCTATGTCCTAAACCCAAAGCCTTAGTCCCTAACCGCTGCACCCTAAGCGCTAAGGCCAAATACCTAATCCCAAAGACCTACGCCCTAAGTTTTATTCCTTAGGCCCTAAGCCAAAGCACACTGCCCAAAGCTGTGAGATATTAGCGAAAAACCTTAAATCCCAATCTTTAAGCCCTAATACGTAAGGTCTAAGCCTTAGCCCTAAGCCCAAAGCCGAAACCAAAACCCAAAACTTCAAAGCTCAAAGACCTAAGCCCTTAGCTCAAAGCCTTAGGTCCTAATCCTCAAGCCCTAGGAGTGAAGCCCTAATCCAACTCCCTCAACCTAAACCTGTAAGCCCTAAGTCGTTAGCCTAAAACTCTAAGTCCTAAGTCCTTACACCTAAGCTCAAAGCCCAAAGCCCTAATCCTAGAGCCCTAAGCCATGATCCTAGAGCCCCAAGCCCTAAGACTTTAGCCCAAAGCCCTATCCTAGAAGCCCCAAACCCTAATCCCTATGAAAACCTAAGCCTAAATCAAAAAGCCTTAATCCCTAAGCCATAAGTCATAACCCAAAAGGCCAAAATGCAAATCTAAAAGCCCTAGGGATGAAGCCCTAAGGCCTTAGCCTTAAGCTTAAGCCCAAAGCACTAAGCCTTAAGACCTAGGCTTTAAGACCTATCCACTAAGCCCTAAGCCTAAAGCACTAAGCCGTAAGCCCTAGGCCCTAAGTTCTAAGCCTTAACCAGGTAGCCCAAAGTCCCAAGACCTAATCCCTAAGTCCTAAGCCCAAAATCCGAAGTCTTAAGCCCTAAAAGCCCTAAGCCCAACGTCCAAAACCAAAAAGCCAAAACCCCAAGCCAAAAACTATAACTCTATAGCCCTAAGCCCAAAGCTCAAAGCCTAATTGACACGCTCCAATATGCGGAGGGGTCGGGAAAAGGAGAAAGCACAAACAGCCAAAGGCCAAAGGCTTACCCGAGAAGAAAATCCAGAACAAGGGAGGGTTTTGGCTCTGTCACAACTTCAATTCCATACGGGCTTGTCCAAGACTTAGGGGATTTTGAGATTAAATATTAAACTCCAACTAGCCCAAATTTCAGACCAAAAGCACGTGAGGATTTTAAAATGGCACGGGTTCCTTTCCAGAAACACAAACAGACAACACAACGTTTTGGCAGTGAAGTAGGTGGAGGTTAAGCTCTGCACAACTCCCAATAGCGAAGACCTGAGAAGGAGAAACTTGGCAGAAACCTTCCTCCAAGAAAGGGGAAGAAATTGGCTAGGTTTAATGGAGAAAAGCACGGGTAGTTTGCAAGTTATCACAAGAGGAAATTTGGTCGACAGAAATGCTCAATTTCAGGAGTTCGGGAGTAAGGTAGGAGAAACAAGCATGCACATCGTTTAATTGGAAGGAACTGAGAATGAAGTGAATGGAAAAGTATCTCAAGACACGTATGAGGAACTCACAGCCAAAAATTGAGGACTTTTACACAAGGGAAACAGAAAATGACACGGATGAAACTTTTGGGACACAAGATGCACTCGGGCGAGATTAAATTGGCAGCAACCAACACATAGCAACAAACATCCAAAAACACACGAATGGAAGGAGGGCTATGGGATTTCCAGGCTTACCTTGATCCAAACAAGAGTGGAGGAAGGATGGAATATGGTTTAGTGGCTCTAGCAAGACACCAACACCTTTAACAAAATAGAACTATGGATATTACTCACCAAAGCTCCAAATTGCCGAGAGAAAAGGGGGAGGTTTTGAGAGCTTCAAGCTTCTTCAAATTTTATCCAATTCTTTTCTGAAGTTTACAACACGTCAAGGGAGGGTTTCATACTCCCTCCAATCTTACAACAAAGTCCACAAATTGACCTAGTCTAAATAGGGATTATGAGTGAAAAGTGTAGGAGTTAGGTGGAAAATGGGTCCCACCTTAAGCTTCCCAAACACTCCACTAATCCATGACTCAAACCCACGTCCAAACATCATCCAAAATAAAGGCCAAGTGGGAAATTAGGGTTTCCCCTAAGTTCCAACAAGATGGGCCTTCACTTGGTTCAAACCAAACCAAAACCTAGGAAATTGCCCCAAACCGAACCACCCTCCAAACAACAATTCAAGTCCAAAACTAGATACAAATTACAAGTATTTCCAAAAATTAAATATCTTCCAAGGGGACAAGCAAACCTTCATTGATGGGCCACACTTGCCAAACTTTGTGGGGCTCTAATACGTGCTCAAAGTGGATGAGGCTTTAGGCAAGGTTCGGTCCATCAATTGTTGGATAGCCCAAGGCCAATCGGTGTTGATCATTTGCATCCTTCTTGGACCAAGGGTTGGGCACTTCCTTGGGCTGCTAGCTGCTGCTCCAATGGTGGACAATGATGTAATTGAGCCTTCCTTTTCGTTGGGGCCAAACATGGCCATGGATCGGCCACCATGGGTTGGATGCTCCCGGGCCGCTCCATCTTCTGGATGCCTCTGTAATGGAATTCGTTGGCTGGGAAATTATTGTCCAAATTTTATACTCCACCACATTCTGGAAACCTTAGGATGTTGGCCACATATTTGTAGAAGCATGCTTGGCCAAATCAGGTCCGGAAGGTGTTCAAAATAGCCGGACAAGTCCTGGAGGTCATCCTTGGCCGAAACCAAAAGTGGTGCTATCATCACCTAGGTGGTTTGGATCACCCTTCCATGCCACGGATGCAAAAGAGTTGTCAAAAAGGAAGCATGTTTTCCCCTTCATAATTGACTTCTTGATAAGCCTTTTATGAAAAGAGCCTCCTGCAAAATTAACAAACTCATTAGAAAAATAGTTTACTTCATCAATCGAGTGGTGCCATCCATGGCACATCACTAATCCCTAAACCCTAAGTTGTAAAAGCTAAGCCTTAAGCCTTATGCACTACGCCCAAAGACACAATAGCAATCCCCTAATCTCTAATACCTAACTCTAAATCTCAAAGCCCTAATCCTTAACTTCAAGCCCAAAGCCTTAAGCCTTAAGCATTAATCCCTAAGCCTAAAGCTCTATGCCCTAAGCCCTAAGTCCTAAGCTCTAAGCCCTAGTTCTAAGCCATAAGCCCTAAATCCCAAGCTTGAAGTCCTTAGCCCTAAGCCCTAAGACCCAAGTGCTAAGCCCAAAACTCTAAGCCCTAAGCCCTACCCCTAAAACCCATAGCTTAAGCCCCTAAGCCACAAGCCCTAAGCAATTAGCACAAAGTCTTAAGCCCCTAGCCCTAAGCCCATAGCCATGAGCCATAGTCCTAAGCCTGAAACCCTTAGTTTGAAGCCCTAAACAAATGCCTTGAGTGCTAAACCCTAAGCAAAAGCACTAAGCTCGAAGTCAAAGGCCCACATCCAAGAGCCCAAAGTCAAAATTCTAAAGATGAAACCCAATGCAAACAACCTTAAACCCTACGCCTAAAGATCTACGCCGTATGTCCTAAGCCCAAAGCAGAATGCCAAAATCTTTAAGCCCTAAAACCAAAGCCAAAGGATCTAAGCACTAAGATCTAATCCCTAAAAGCTAAGTCCTAAGCGCTAAATTTAAATCCCTAATCGCACAACCCTAAGCTCTATGTCCTAAACCCATAAACCAAACCCAAAGCTAAAAGCCCTAAGCCCTAAGCCCTATTCCTTAAGCCTTAAGCCCTACGCGTTAAGCGCTAAACCCTAATCCCTAATCCATAAGCCCTTAAGCCCTATGTCCTAATCCATAAGCCCTAAGCTGAAAGTGCAAAGCCCAGAGACTTAAGCCCTAAGCCTAAAGCCTTAAGTTTTGAGCCCAAAAGTGTAAGCTCTAATCACTAAGCACTAAGCCTTGAGCCTTCAACCCTAAGCCTAAGCACCAAGCCCAAATCCCTAGATCCAAAGCTAGTAGTCCTATGCCCTTAGTGGTAACCCTTATACTTTAGCCCTAAGTTCCAAGCCCTATTCCCGAATCCTCTAGCTTATAGACAAAATCCCTAAGTCCAAAGCCCGATGTCAAAAGCATTAAGCCCTAAGCTCGTTGCCCTAAGTTCTAAGCACTAAGCGATAAGCCCAAAAACCTAATATAAAACCCTTATGCCATATACCCTAACCCTAAAGCAAAAAGCTAAAAGGCCAAAGCCTTAAGCCCTAGGCGTTAAGTGTAACAACCCTCGTTTATTCTAAGAATTATGATTTTAAAATGAAAGTGTTTAAGATTTTTCTTTATGAATGTTGGCTACGATTATGAATAATTGGAAGAAGAATACTCTGTCTGGGGTGTATCACACCGTGCACCGGCCCAAGTGTCTGGGTTTGATTGGTGTTTGTTTGAAGTCCATTGTTTGATGGTTGCTAGGTTTAAGTAAAGTAATGAAGTAAGTTGGGTTAAATAAACTAAAGGATTACCTTCAAGTAAGATCCGGTCGACCCCAGGATTTATGAGGGGTCGACACAAATGGAAGTTTCGGTCGACCCCAGGATCGAAGAGGGGTCGACACAATGAATGATTTTAGTCGACCCTAGGATCAGAGAGGGGTCGACACAATTATAATACTTTCGATCGACCCTAGGATCGAAGAGGGGTCGACACTTTGTATTTCTGGTCGACCGCTATGGATTAGCGGTCGACTCTTTGTTCACCGGTCGACCCAAGGATTTAGGAGGGGTCGACACAATAGGACCTCCGGAACGCTTTCGGTCGACCCCATGATCGAAGAGGGGTCGACACAACTGGAACTTTTGGTCGACCCCAGAACCAAGCGGTCGACACAAGTCGTTCTCGGGAAACACTTTCGGTCGACACAACAGATGAGCGGTCGACACAAATGATTCTAGGGAATAGATTTGGTCGACACAATTGGATAAGCGGTCGACACATTCATACATGCCGTTGAAAAGTCAGCCAAAACTTGGAGGAATCCGATTGGTGGACATAAAGGAAAGATTGATTTTGTTTAATTAAGAGATAAGAAGGCATGGTCTACCATTTCCCTACCAGCATGACCTCTTCCCCCTATCTATTTACTCAGAGTTCTTGATAAGGAAGATGGAGATTGAGAAAGAAAAGAAGTTCTGTGAGAGAAAAACAGTGAGAAAGTGAGATATCTCAAGAGAGGTGAGGTAGGAAACTCTAAGGCTCTTGTGGAAACTAAAGTTCAAGATAATATTTTCCATCCTCTTAAGTTATTCTAAGTTCATTAAGGATAATATGATAGTAGTATTTGAATTGGTGGATAAAAACGAGTGATTTCATGCTAAGAGATAAGAAAGGAGTTAAATATGAACAAAGTTAGAGTTCTGGATATTCGGTCAAGAAGTAGTAGGAATTAGAGTTTGTTTCCTTAATAAGAGTTAGAGTAAACTCATAGAAAAATTTAAACCCGTTAGAATCACTCAATTCGAAACTATGTATAAAAAGTTATGGATGTCACAAGTCAGTGTACAGAAACTGGGGAGAGTTTGGGTCGACCCCTTGTAGTTTGGGTCGACCGATTCTCGATTTAAAAATGCGACGTCTCTGTTTTGTCAACATGGGTCGACCCCTAATAAGTTGGGTCGACCGGTCCATGATTTCCAGAGAAGTATGCTCACTAATATGTCCCGATACTTAATGCTGCGTTAGTTTTCTGAAATTTGTGTCCTTTATGAAGTTATAGTGGACTCCTTAAGGAACGATTTGACACCTTAATCATAAAAAATGGATCATTAACGAGGAAGTTATAGTTATTTGAAGTTGGAACAGAAAGTTAAGAGTTTATGCAATTTCTGATCCTTATATGATTTATATGTTTAGGTCATTTATTGGATTAAAAAGGGACTCAAGTGGATTGATTCAAGAAAGCAGCTAAGGTAAGTTTGCATTAAGATGGTTTGGCCCTTAAGTGGGACTACATTGCAAAGATTAGGATTATGTTTGATGTGTGTTTCATGTTTGTTTTTCATGACATGTTTGGAGATGTATGCTTATTTTCATGTTAGATGATGTGATTTAAGTGATGTTTTCATAGTCACATGGTCATGCATCATAGTTTTATAAAATGTCTACGAACTATTTTCATGCATGGTTTTACAACGTAGTTGGAGGTAAACGAGATATGATTGGTGGTATGGGACGCTGATTATGTTTCGTCACTGATGAATTAAGAACTTGAATATCAGAACATGTAAACGACCGGTGGAACCACGAGGTGGGGAGCTCGGTCTCGAGGACTGGGTGGAAACGGTCTCGAGGACTGGGTGGAAACACAAGGTGAAGAGCTGGATCGTTAAGTAAGAATAAAAATGTAAATGACCGGTGGAACCACGAGGTGGGGAGCTCGGTCTCGAGGACTGGGTGGAACCACGAGGTGGAGAGCTGGATCGATAAGCAAGAATAACGCAATAAAGAAGATATGAAACCTAAGAAACATGAATGAAACGTGCATTGTTTTAACATACTCATGCATTGCATTTTATAGTTATGCTATTTACTGAGCTTTAGGCTCATAGTTTAGGCTTTGCAATGTAGGGAATGTAATGGAAGAAAGGGTGCAAGTGACTGATAAAGGAGTTAGAGCAGAAGAGTGTCCAAATGATAGGGTTTATTGAGTGATGACCGACGAGGAGTGATGCATGACACACACAGAGCTATATTGTAAAATGTTTTGAATGTTTTGAAGATTTTATAAAATGTATACCCTTATTTTGGTGTGATGGATATGCAAAGCTTTTGAAAATGAATGTATTTTAAGTTAAAGTAATTGTCTTCCGTTGTATGTTTTAAGTTATTAAATGTTTATGTATTTTCATTGAAGGTGGAATTCAAATGTATGTTTTTATTATTCGACGGTTTTCCTTGCAAACTGTTTTATGAACTAAAGATAGTAGTTTTTAGAAATTAAAGAAAACGAGTTTTCCACCTAAGTAAGTAAGTAAGAACGCGGTAACAGACTGGTTCTCGGGTCGCCGAAGAAAATCAAGTAAGTAAGAAAAGCAAGTAAGCAGTGACTCTGGAATCAAGTCGTTACATTAAGCCATAAGCCTTATGCACAAAGCCTTAAGACCAAAAGCTCGAAAGACAATGCACGGTGCCCAAAGCTCAAAATCCTCAGCTTAATTCCTTATGCTCTAGCCCCGAAGCCCTAAACCATAAACCCTATGCCATTAGCCCTAACTAAAAAGCCCCAATACCAAAGCCCAAACCAAAAGCAAAAAAGCCCTTAGCCTTAAGCCCAAATCAAGGCTTAAACCCTAAGCACTATGTCAAAATCCCTAAGCCCTAAGCGATAAGCCATAAGCTTAAAGCTCTAAGTCCTAAGCACTAAACCCTAAGACCTATGCCCTAGGCCAAAAGCTGAAGTCCTCAGTCGTAAGCCAAAAGCCCTAAGCTTTAAGCCGTAACCCTAAGCCCTTAGACCTAAGCAAAAAGCCCAATGCCAAAGCCCTAATCCCTAATCCCTAAGACCTATGCCGTGTACCTTAACTACTAAGTTCAAAACTGTAAGCCCTAACAACTCAGACCTAAGCCCTATGCCGAAAGCCCAAAGCCAAAGCCTCAAGCCCTAAGCCCTAAGCCCTAAGTTAAAAGCATTAAAACATAGCCTTAAGCCCTAAGATAAAAGCCCAAAGCCCTAATCCTTAAGCCTTAAGGCCTAAGCACTATGTCCAAATCCCTAAGCCCTAAGCCCTTTGCCCAAAGCCCAAAGCCCGAAGCCATAAGCCATAAGCTTAAAGCTCTAAGCACTAAGCCTTAAACCCTATGCCCTAGGCCAAAAGCAGAAAGTCCTAAGTCGCAAGCAAAAAGCCCTAAGCTTTAAGTCGTAATCCCTAAGCCCTTAGACATAAGCAAAAAGCCCAATGCCAAAGCCCTAAGCCCTAATCCCTATGCCCTATGCCCTATGTCGTGTACCTTAACTACTAAGTTCAAAACCATAAGCCCTAACCACTCAAACCTAAGCCCTATGCCCAAAGCCCAAAGCCTTAAGCCCTAAGCCCTAAGTTAAAAGCATTAAAACATAGTCTTAAGCCTTAAGCCTTAAGCCACAAGATAAAAGCCAAAAGTCCTAATGCTTGAGCCCAATACCCAAGCCCTAATACTTAAGCCAAAAACCATAAGCCTAAGCACCAAGCCCTAAGCCCTATGCCCTAGGCCAAAAGCTGAAACTCCTAAGTCATAAGCCAAAAGCCCTAAGCTTTAAGCCCTAATCCCTAAGCCCTTAGACCTAAGCTAAAAGCCCAATGCCAAAGCTCTAAGCCCTAATCACTATGCCCTAAGCCCTATGCCATGTACTTTAACCACTAAGTTCAAAACCATAAGCCCTAACCACTTAGACCTAAGCCCTATGCCCAAAGCCCTAAGTTAAAAGCATTAAAACATAGCTTTAAGCCTTAAGCCCTAAGCCCTAAGATAAAAGCACAAAGCCCTAATCTTTAAGCCTAATACCCTTAGCCCTAAGCCTCAAGGTCAAAGTCAAAAGCATTAAAACATAGCCTTAAGCCTTAAGCCCTAATATAAAAGCTCAAATCCCAAAGCCCAAATCCCCAATCTCAAAGGCCTAGACCCTAAGCCCTAAGCCATATGTCATATGCTCTAAGCCCTAAACCTAAAGCCTAGGCCCAAAGCCATTAGCCCTACGCTTTATGCTTAAAGCCCATACAATCAAACCTAAGCCTTAAGCCCTAAGCCCAAAGCCCTATACCATAAGCCATATGCCCTAAGACCTGGGCCTTATATCCTTAGCTCTAAGGCCTAAAGACCTAAGTCGTAAGCCCTAGCCCTAAGCCCTATGCTCTAAGTCGTAAGCCGTAAGACCTAAGTTACAAGCCCTAAACCCTAAACCCTAAGTCCTAAGCCCTAATCTCTAACATTTAAGCGAAAAGCCTTAAGCCCTAACCATTAAGCCTTAAGCATTGAGCCCTATGCACTAAGCCATATGCCCTAAGGTTTAAGACCTAGTCCTAAACCCAAAGCCCTAAACCCTAAGCCATAAGTCATAAGCCCTAACCCAAAATCCCTAAGCTCTAAGCCATAAGCCTTAAGTTCAAAACCATAAATCCTAAGTCCTACGCCACAAGCAGTAAGCCCAAATCCCTAAGCTCTTAACCCCAAATGTAAAGCGCAAACTCTTATGCCCCAATACCAATGCCATATGCCCTAAGGCCATAGCCCTCAACCCTAGTCCTAAGCCCTAAACCCTAAGCCCAAAGCCTTTAGCACTAGACCCTAATCCCAAAGCAAAAGCACTAAGCCTTAAGTTAAAAGCATAAATCCTAAAGCCCAAACCCCAAAGCGTAAAACCCTAAGCCATAAGCCTTAAGACCTACGACTAGAGTTGAAGCCCAAAGCACTTAGCTCTAAGCCCTAAGCCCAAATACCTAGGCCATAAGTCCTAAGCCCTAAGCGCTAAACCTAAAGCCCTAATCCCGAAGCTCAAAGTCCTAAGCCCAAAATTGAAAGCCCTAAGCCCTAAGCCCTATGCCCTAAGCCTTAAGCTCTAAAATCTAAACCATAAAAGCTAGGCCCTAAGCGCCAAATCCAAACCCCTAATCCCACAAACCTGTACTCTAATGCCTAAACCCAAAAACCAAAGCCCTAAGCTAAAAGCCCTAAGCTCTAAGCCTTAAGCCCTAAGCCCTAAGCTCTAAGCCCTAAACACTAAGCACTATTCCTTAAGGCCTAGCCCTAAGCACTAAGCCTTATCCTCTCCGGCCAAAGCCCTAATTCCTTAGTCCTAAGCCTTAAGCCCTAAGGCCTAATCCCTAATCCATAATTCCTAAGCCCTTAGCTCAAAGCTCTAAGTCACAATCCAAAATTCCAAAGCCCGAATTCTAAAGCCCAAAGCTCAAGAGCCGTAAACTCTAAGCCAAAAGACTTGATTTCAAAGCCCTAAGCCATATGCCCTAAGCCCAAATCCCTAAGCCCAAATCCCTAAGCCATAAACGTTAAGCACTAAGCGCAAAGCGCAAAGTCTTTAGCCCTAAGCCCTAAGTCCTAGGCCTAAGCTCTAAGCCCTTCTCCCTTAGCCTTAAGCCCAAAGCCTTGATAGCTAAGCCCCAATTGCTAAGTGCTAAGCTTGAAACCCTAAGACTAATGCCTTTAGGCGTATGCTCTAAGGCATAAGCCCTAACACCTAAGCCATAATCCTATAGCCTTTAGCCCTGAGCCCAAAGCGCTAGGCCCTAAGCCCTAAGCCCTAAGCCCAAACCCGCTAGCCTTAAGCACTAATCCTGTAGCCCAAAGCTTGAATCCCTTAGCCATTAGGGTTAAGCCCTAAGCCTGAACCATTAGGTCCTAAGCCCTTAGCCCAAAGACAAAAAGCCCTAAGCGTTAAACCCCCAGCACAAACCCTAAGCAGTATGCTCGAAGCAAAAATAACAAAGACTTAAGCCCTTAGCCTAGATTCCTAAGCCCAAAGCATCAAGCCTTATGCCCTGAGACGAATGCTTTAAGTTGTTAGCACTATGACCTAAGCCCTAGTCCTATGACCTAAGCCCTAAGCCCTAAGTAAAAAGTTGTGAGCGAAATGCCTTAAACACTAAGCCAAAAGCCTTAAGCCCTTAGGCAAGTCCAATGACATAGCCCTAAGCCTTATGCTCCAAGCCTTAAGTTCTAACCCACAAAACTCTGTGCCTTAAACCCTAAGCCTTGAGCCCTAAGCCCTCAGAAAAAAGCCCTAAGCCCAAAGCACAATGCTCAAAGTCCTAAGTACTAAGCCCATACATCTCAACCCTAGCCCTAAGCCCTAAGCCCTTAGCCCTAAGCCATAAGCCCTAAGCTCAAAGCCGAAGCCTTAATCACTAAGCAATAATCCAAAAGCCCAAAGACTAAACCACTTAGCAAAAAGTAGTAAGCTCTAATTGCTAAAAGCTAAGCATGAAGCCTTGAGCCCAAAGCGCTAAACCCTAAGCCTAAAGCCCTAAGCCTTAAGCTCTAAGCCGTAAGCCCTTACACCTAAGCTCTAAACCCTAAGCCCTATGCCCTAAGCACATAGTGACACAGAATGGAGGGGGTTTAGATTTAGAAAGTGGGATGATCGGGTTAGGTTACTGGAAAACAATAATCCGATAATTCCAGAATGGGGACTGGAATTTGGACGGCCATAACTCAATGATAAGATCGATTTTCAGGCTGACATTTTGAGTGGAACTCTGAGAAGAAGATAGGTGATAACCCTCAAAAAATGAAGGAAATCACGTGGATGGATCGGTCGGAAAGCAATGGAACAGTAACGGCAGTCAGCGGTGGCCGGAAATTGACAACCAGCGGAAGAATTGAAATATCAAACGAAATCAATGATGGAAGAAGGAGCTTATGGACTTCAAGCTCATCCTATGACCTTGAGAAAGGCTGGAGACTTTGAAGCAAGAAGAGAACCCCAGCTCGGGGTAGGGAACCCTTGAAGAACCACGATGGCCAGAGGATCGCCGGCTACCGGTTGAAGTTGGAAAATGTCCTTGGAGAGGGAGAGCTAAAAGCTTCTTTAATTCAAATTCCAAAATTTTTTTATAATCGCGCAATGAGGGAGGTTTTATCTGCTGAGAAGAGTGGGAAAAAAGGAGGAAAAATTGAGGGCCAAAGGCATGCAACTTGCATGCTGGAAATTGAAATAAAGCAGGGAAAATTGGACCAATGAGATTGCAAGAATGTGAAAGCCACGTGATCTTGAATCTCCTCAAATTTTCCTTCTACCTTGGCCCAAGATACCCTTCTCTTAGCCGAAAATACCTCATGCAAAACCCCATGCAAGCATGCAAAAATAAACAAAATAAAACCTAGCCAAGAAACCCTCTCGGGTTCTCCAAATATCCAATGTAAAATTATCATGTGTTTTAGCCTTGTTTGATCCCCCAAAGTTGGCTTAGAAATATATAATTCTTCAATTAATTTTCCTGCAAAATTAACAAACATATTAGAAAAATTCTGAGCTCGGGCTCGGGTGATTGCTCTGCTTGGCATGCCAATCCGTGGCATGTCATCCTCCCTGGGTTCTTGAGTATTTGACCTCAAATCCAGTGGGAAGTCATCTCCATCTTGTTCATCTTCATCAAATCCAGCAAAGGGAAAAAGATCTCGAACATTAAATGTGGCTGAAAATCCATAATTCCCGAGTAACTCAAACTTACATGTTCTTGGGTCGATTACCTTATCCAAAAAATTCTCTGGGCTTAAGGCTGCCTTAAGAGTGTGCCAACTTTGAACAAATTCTAATTTTGAGTCATAAGATTTGATGTCTTTCACCACAACACCTTTCTTTCCACGGCAAAAATATTCAATAATCCGGTTTGTACTAAACAACCAAATAACTAGTTCAATACTAGTTTAATTATCCCAAATGTAAACCATAGTGTTCCCAATAAAATCAGCAAGGTATTCGTCTAAGTATTCATGGGACCAAATATGCATAAGTACCGTAATATCTATGGAGCTAATAGTTAGCAAGGAAGGGATTACTAACCAATCATGGTGGGTGCACATAGCTGTCTTTTTAAATGCCCCTTGCACATTATGAAGCAAATATATTCCATAGAAGTATTCTATTAAGGATTCCAAGAACCTCATCCAATGATCATAGTTAGCTACCTCTTCCTCCTTGGTTCTTTTGATTAGTGGACGGTAAACTCCTTTACTAGAATTGCCAAATTGTCCATCATTACTTGAATAGTTCTCCATATCAAGAATATCATAATTCTTCTTCCTTAAGCTCAATTCCGATTTGTAGATTTCCTTCATCCAATCATAAACAAAGTAATTAGTAAAGAGTTCGGGTAAAGTGACTAACCATCTTGAGAGTCTTTTGGAAATCACAACATATATAACTTTGTCTTTTTTTTTCTTTGATCGGGACTCTTGAGTTCACTTGATCTGGTGTTCCTTCTCTAGTAGGAAAGGGCTCTTTCTTGATCAAAACTAAATTATTCTTAGATGAATTCTCCTTTGTTATGATCTCATCTTTGGCCATTCGGGTTCAAGGGGAACTGCTTGATAGATCGTCCACAGAATTTAAAGGAATAATGGTTTGTAAAACCATCGTGCATAACCTTCCGATCAAATTGCCATGGTCACCCGAGTAACAAATGGCTAGAACTCATGGGAACCACATCACACATCACTTGATCCTAGTAACTTCCAATAGATAATTTGATGCACGCTTGCTTGGTAACCTTGAGATCTTCCTTATCATTAATCCAACGTAATTTATATGGCTTCGGGTGAAAGATAGTTTCTATTCCGAGTTTGTCAATTAAGTCTCGGGAAGCAACATTAACACAACTTCTACGATCAATAATAATTGAGCAAACCTTATCTTGGATTAGACATCTACTATGGAATAAACTTTCTCTTTGGAGTTCCTCTTGTTGGCTTTGAGTGGCAAGTAACCTTTGGATAACTAATAATAAGGGGCCTTCTTGTGCTCGACATTCTTCCCCTTCGGATTCCAAGCTCATATCCGATTTTTCCTTCACTTCATCTTCACTGAAAACTTCAGTTGTTTCCTCTCTAATAACCATTACACGTTTGTTAGGACATTGGGATGTAATATGCACGAGACCAAGGCACTTAAAACACTTGATCTCCCGTGTTCGGGTCCGGTTATTTTCTTCCATCGGTTTAGGCTCACTATCCTTCTTTTGCAGCAAAGGTTGAACAAAAGGAATCTTGTTCTCCACCTTTGTAATAGGCTTAAAAGGAGTAATAGCCTTAGGACTTGCTCGGCTCACTATTCCCTTGCCCTTTCTTTTCATTTGCCTCTCCACTTTCAAGGCCATTTGAATAACCGAATCCATAGAGTCGATTGATTGCAACTCCACAATATCAGCAATGTCTCGGTGTAAACCTCTAATAAACCGAGCCATAAATTGTTCCTCTGGTTCTCTTAAGTCACATCTAATTCAGAGAGTCTCAAATTCGGTAAGATATTGACACGGAATGGAGGGGGTTTAGATTTAGGAAGTGGGAGAATCGGATTAGGTTAAATGGAAAATGATAATCCAAAAATTCCAGAATCTGGACTGGAATTTTGACGGCGATATCTCGATGATGTGGATGAGTTTTGGGGTGAAATTTTGAGGGGAACTTTGGGAGTAGGTTGAAAAACAATCATCCAAAAATGTGAGAATACTCGGCGTTTTTGGTGGTGGCCGGAAATCTGCCGGGGAAAGAACTAAAACCAAACGAAAAATATTGATGGAACGAAGAGCTTGTGACCTTCAACCTCACCCTAAAGTCCTTGAAGAAGGCTGGAGTATTGAAGCACCAAGAAATCTCCAGCTCGGAGGGAGGATTCCTTTGAGATGACCTACGTTGCCGGAGTTGCACCGGCTGCCGGTTTTGAAGTTGGAAATGCCCGTGAGAGGGAGATGCTCCAAGCAACTTTAATTCAAATTCCAAATTTCCAATTACAAGCAAGCATTGGGGGAGGTTTTATCAGCTGAAAAGAGAGGGAAAAAAGGAGGGAAAATTATGAGCCAAACTCATGCAACATGCATTCTAAAAATGAAAAATAAAGGAGGGAAAATTGGACCAATGAGAATGCAAGAATGTGATGGCCACGTGATTTTGCACCCCTTCAGCCAATTTGCCCTTCTTTCTTTGCCCAAAATACCCTTCTTTCAGCCAAGAATCCCTCATGTAAAACCCCATGCAAAAGCATGCAACATAACTAAAATGCATCTAGCCGAGAAACCCTCACGGGTTCTCCTAAAATGTAACGTAAAAATTAACCTAAAATTATACTAAAAAAATGCAATAAAATTCATTCACTCCATTGAAGTGTTGATGAGTTGAGTCGTGGGACATTTGGTCATGTTTGCATGTGACTTTAACTCACCATCCAACGTGAACTTCAACCGGGTTCATGTGCGGGCTTGATTGCGAGAGGCTCGGTTCTTGGTTGTAAGTCCACCTTTTCTCCATGCCAATTAATCACGTGTTTTGGCCTTGTTTGATCCTCTAAAGTTGGCTTAGAAATGTATAGTTCATCAATTAATTTTCCTGCAAAATTAACAAATATGTTAGAAAATTCCCAAGCTCGGGGTCAGGTGATTGCTCCATTCGGTATGCCAATCCGTGGCATGTCATCCTCCCCGGATTCTTGAGGATTTGACCTCAAATCCAAGGGGAAGTCAGCTCCATCTTGTTCATCTTCATCATAGCCAGCAAATCCACCCATGAACAATTTCTATTGGTGTTTCATAAGATTCTATGCATTTCACAACAACATCATTCTTTCCTTAGCCAAAGTAATCATTAATCTGATTTATACTATGCCACCACATAACTAGTTAAACATGAGTTTCACTATCCCAATTATAATCCATAGTGTTCCCATAATAATCAGCAATGTATTCTTCCAAGTGTTCATGGGATCTAATATGCATAAGTACTGTAAAATCTTTGGAGCTATTAGTTAGCAAGAAAGGAACTACTAACCAATTGTGGCGGGTGCACGCCCATTGTGATTTCTGAAAGTAATCATTCTTTCCATGCACGGTGTTTTCTCTATTCACTCCTTTAGGGCACCAAGAAAGAAGGTAAATATGGCTAGGGAATTCAAGACCAAGTGGCTGCACATTCTTGAATTCTCATTGGTCCAATTTTCCCTCCTTTTATTTTCATTTCCAGCATGTTGCATGACTTGGCCTTTAAATTTTCCCTCCAATTTTCCACTCTTCTCAGCTGATAAAACCTCCCCCATGGCGTGCTTGTAACCTCAATTTGGAATTTGAATTAAAGTTGCTTTGAGCATCTCCCTCTCACGGGCATTTCCAACTTCAAACCGGCAGCCGGTGCACCTCCGGCCACCGTAGGTTATCTCAAAGGAATCCTCCCTCCGAGCTGGAGATTTCTTGGTGCTTCAATACTCCAGCCTTCTTCAAGGAATTTAGGGTGAGGTTGAAGGTCACAAGCTCTTCCTTCCATCAATATTTTTTGTTTGGTTTTAGTTCTTTCCGCCGGCAAATTTCCGGCCACCACCAAAAACACCGTTACTGTTCCATTACATTCCGACCGATCCATCCACGTGATTTCCTTCATTTTTGGAGGACTATCACCTATCTTCTTTCCAGAGTTCAATTCAAAATTTCAGCCCTAAACTCGATCGCATCATCAGGTTATCACCGTCCGAATTCTAGTCCCAGTTCTAGAATTATCGAATTATCGTTTTTCCATTTATCCTAACCCGATTCTCCCACTTCCTAAATCTAAACCCCCTCCATTCGGTGTCAAGGGGTCGACACAATATAACTTTTGGTCGACCCCAGGATCGAAGAGGGGTCGACACATATAACACTTAGGGGTACTTTCGGTCGACCACAAGATCAAACGGTTTACACAAATGACTCTCGGGAATTCCTTCGGTCGACACAACGGTCGAGCGGTCGACACATTCTCACCGACCCTAGTTGAAAAGTCAACAAAAACTTGAAAAAAATCTGATAGGTGGACGTGAGAGAAACATTGATTTTTGTTTAATTAAGGAGATAAGAAGGCATGGTCTGCCATTCCCCTACCAGCACAACTCCTTCTCCCTATTTTACTTTAAGTTCTCACGTCTTGATCAAGGGGAGAGTGAGATTGAGAAAGAAAAGAGATAGTGTGAGAGAAAAGAGTAAGAAAGTGAGTTACTGCTGAAGTTCAAGGTAGGTAATTTTTCTATCCTCTGAGTTTCTTTTAGGTTCAGTAAGGATAATATGATTGTATTGGTTGAGTTGGTGGATAAATATGAATGATTTCATGTTAATTACCGTGAAATCAATTAATTATACACAAAGTTAGAATTTTGGATATTCGGTAAAATTGTAGCACGAATTTGAGTTTTTTTCCTTCATAAGAGTTAAATTAGACTCTTAGAGTGATCTATTACCATTTGAATCACTCGATTCTGAGCTATGTAGACAAAGTTATAGATGTTGCAAGTTTGCACACGAAAACTGGGAGAGGAATTCGAACGACCATTTTGTAAGTTAGGTCGACCGGTTCCCAATTTTTATTCTCTGTTATGAACAGCGGTCGACACCTTGATTTAAGCGGTCGACCGGTTCCCGATTTTAAAAATGCATGCTCTCTGTTTTGTCAGCATGGGTCGACCCCTCCAAGGTTGGGTCGACTGGCCCTTGGTTACCAGAGATGCATGCTCACTGTTATGTCAACATTGATCGACACTTTATGCTACGTTAGTTTTTTGAACTTGGTGTCTTCTAAGAAGTTATAGTAGACTCTTTAAGGAATAATTTGACACCCGTAGCATCACGAATGGATCAATATAGAGGACGTTATAGTTGTTCAAAGTTGTAATAGTAAATTATGGCTTTATGCCATAAAACAAGTCATGTTACCCGATTTATTATCCTTAAATGATCTGTAGGTTTAGGTCATCGATTGGATTAAAAAAGGGGACTCAAGTGGATCAATTCAACCTAGCTGCTAAGGTAAGTTAGTATTAAGATTGTTTGGCCCTTAAGTGGGACTGCATTGCAAAGATTAGGATGTATGTTTGATGTGTGTTGCATGCTTGTTTTCATATTATGTTTGATGTGATTTAAGTAATGTTTCATAGTCATATAGTCATGCCTCATAGTTTTACAAAATGTCAACGAAATGATTTCATGCATTGTTTTACAATGTAGTTGGAAGTAAACGAGATATGATTGGTGGTATGTGACGCTAATTATGTTTCGTCTCCGATGAATTAAGAACTTGAATATAAGAACAATAAAGTAAATGGTTATTACAGGCCTGAACACTCCAGGTGGAGGGCAGTGTTCTTGAGATCATGTAATATTTCCAAAGATAAAGAAGATATGAAACCTAAGAAACGTGAATGAAATTGTGCATTGTTTTATCAACAGCAAAGCATACTCATGCATTGTATTTTATAGTTATGCTACTTACTGAGCTTTAGGCTCATAGTTTAGGCTTTGCAATATAGGGAATGTAATGGAAGAATGGGTGCAAGTGACTGACCAAGGAGTTAGAGCAGAGGAGTGTCCAAATGATACAGTTTATTGAGTGGTTACCGGTGGGGAGTGATGTATGGACACACACACAGTCATAACTGAAAATGTTTTGAATGTTTTGAGGATGTAATTAAATTGTATATATTATTTTGGAGTGACGAAGTACAAAGAATGAATGTATTTTAAGTTGAAGTAATTGTCATCCGCTGTATGTTTTAAGTTATTAAATGCCTATGTATTTTACTTTAAAGGTGGAACACAAATCGTTATTTACCAAGCAATATATGCTTTGCAATTTGACGGTTTTCCTTTTTACTATTTTATAAACTAAAGATAGTTTTAGAAATTAAAGAAACGAGTGTTCCACCAATGTAAGAAAGTAAGTAAGTAAGAACCCAATAACGGACCGGTTCTCGGGTCGCGAGTAATGTAAGTAAGTGAGTAAGAAAAGCAAGCGAGCGACGGCTCAGGAATCGGGTCGTTATGGACTCACTCAATCTCAAGAATGATATACATGTGTAGTAGTAGGATTTGAGAGAATAAAAAGATCTTGGAAGAATTTGGTAGTACTTCGGCGTAGTTTTCTCTCGTCAAAATCTTGTCTTCAAAATGAGCTTGCTTCATCTATTTATAGTTTGCTTCTGAACTGCCGAAATGGATCGACACACGCTGTTGGGGTCGACACAGGCACTAGCCGGTAGACACATCAAAAATATAGCCGTTGGAAGCTTATGGTCAGTTGGGTCGGCATAACTTTTTGTGCAGTCGACATAACTCTGAAGGATCCGTCTCTCAAAAATCTGGGGTCGACACATGTAGGTTGGGATCGACACATTTTAAACGTTGGAATTGACATGTAAAGTGCAGGCTCAGCTTTGAGGGGTTGACACATAGATTATGGTAAAGTCGACACAATGTCTTTTCTAGGGTCGACACACACAGTTTGGATGGGTCGACATGATTTGCACGCTGCACTGCCTTTTTTTTTTGGGTCGACACAATTTATATAGATGGGTCGACACAATTTGAACTTAAAGGTCGACATAAGTAATTTAGTTGGGTCGAGACATTTTGTACGTTGAGCTGATTTTCTGGTCGACACAAGGAATGAAAGACTTGGCCTCTGTTTTGAACAGGGGTCGACACAATACACTGTGGGTCGACACAAACTATGTATGGTTAAGCTACTGAATTTTATAAAGGTCAACACAATGTATTATGGGTCGACACAAAATATTATGGGTAAGCTTGTGAATTTTATAAGGGTCGACACAAGGTATTATGGGTCGACACAAAACACTGCACATTCTTGAAATTTCTGCAGCACTTAAACAAATTGTTAGACTTTAATTGTACCCTTCAAAGAGGGTATTTCTCATGAATGGTTAAGTCTAATTTAAGCATTGTAAAGTAGTTTATTTTATCTTTCATGCTTATCTTATATAGTTATCATAAAAAAACAATTGATTACTTTAAAAATACTTTTAAAGCCAACAATCTACCCCTTTTTGATAATGACAAAAGCTTTTGAAAGATAAATTGCTCCCCTTAGAAAAAGCATGTATGATAGATATTCAATGCTCCCCCATACAAAGACACTCATGCATAATAGATTAATATAACTTATGCATAAAGGACTAAGATCATTTTCTCTGCCATTGACATTATCAAAAAGAATAAACATAAATATATAGGATATTCAATACGAGTAAAGTAGCATTGATTATACAAAAGAGGAGATAAGCAAGAAGTTAAGAGTTCTCCTAAGACAATAAAAAAGAGCTTCCCTATTCTACTCTACAGCTGGTGAAGAGGTGGGAGAGTCAAGTACAATGGTGCTTGCAGCAGATGGAGGCCTAATTATAGATGGAGTAGGTAGCACAATTGTACCAGGAGAGGATAATGGTATTGTAGCAATGATAAGAGTATTAATTTCCACCTCCATGGGAGCAACTACTAGTGTATTTGTTGAGGAGAGAGCTGGAGATTGAACAGGAGAGGGAAACAACGAAGGAATTGGCGAGGGATCTTGAGCACGATCAAAAGTTCTAAACATACTAGGCCTCAAGGAAGATCCATACCATTGATAGTACCACCTCTCAAGGTTGTCATGAAGAAAATCAACCTTACCATGAAGTTTGGAATTCGATGCGGCAAGGGAATCTAATGTCCTTTGAAGAGAATCATTATAGTGGACAAGAGACTCTACTGTGGATGCTAAGCTTGAGATCTGTCCCGTGAGCAAATCAAAATGTTCTTCCATCAAGGAAGTAATGCGATGTGAGCGGGAAGAGGATCTATGCTCGGGATGTACATCAGCATCATTACCGGTCTTTGTAGGCTCTTCACGAGCAGGAGGATCAGCTATGACCACGTTGTATTGCCAGATCCCACCCTAGTCTTGAGCTAAGCCCATTCGAGCAAGTGTTGAAGGACTATATTTATCAAATTTTCTGGCCCAAGTGAGTGGCCCAGTAGAAGGAATCTCAACCCCGTTTTTGTCAAATAATTTCCATTATTAAGAGGTTGAAGGGCAAGGACTTGGATTCCTTATCCATGACATCCATCATCCGTCACATGATTATGTATCCTATGTCTATGCGACATCTCTTAAAGAACATGAAGAGCACATACAGCTCCATGTTGCTGATGTAGTCTCTGTGGCCATCCTTGGGTAATAGATTATATGTGAGAATGTGATGGACTAAGCGAGCCACAATATTGAGATCACTGGCCATATGTCGATAAGGCACTGAATCAGGATCCTTCCCGATTTGTCTAAGGAAATGACACGCTCCAAGAATGCGGAAGTGTCGGGATAGGAGAAAGCAATGCAATCTGCCAATGTGAAGAATGACTAAAACCGAAACAAGGGATTGTGGCAGTTAGAACTCCAATTGCGTACAGGCTTTTGGGCTGAAATTTTGCGGACTTAGACTTTAGGGAAGGAACTAAGTTTGGTCAATATTTAGAGTGAAATCACGTGTGGTTCATGAAATGGCACGGGGATACATTTAGAAGCACAAACAGACAAAATTACCAATTGGCAGAGCATTAGGTGGGAGAGACGACTGCACAACTCCCAATGTAGGAAGTCTGGAAACGTGAAAATTGGTAGAAATCAACTTCAAGAAAAGGGGAGGGAAATGCAATTGGTTTGGGGGAAAACGCACAGGTAGATTAAAATATATGAAGGATGGAAAATTGGTGGACAGAACTGCCAGATTTTTGGAGTTCGGAAGAAGAAAGGAGGAAAAACGCATGCATAACTTTTAGATAGGAGAAACAGGGAACGCAAAGACAAACCAAATATTTCAAGACATGAAAGAGGAACTCACAGCCCAAATTTTATGACCTTAGCACACAGGAAACAGAAGTTGATACGGAGGACACTTTTGGATACAAACTGGAATTAGTTTACATTACAACCGGCAGCAACCAACAATGACAACATCAATTCCAAAACAACAAATGGAAGGAAGGCTATGTGATTTCCAAGCTTACCTTGACCCAAAACAAGTGTGGAGGAAGGTTGGAATAAAGGCTAAGTGGCTGTAGCAAGACACCAACACCAAAGACAAAGAAAGATTATGGATATTACTCACCAAAATCTAACCTTGCCGTGAGAAAAGGAGAGGATTGAGAGAGCTTCAAGCTTCTGCAATTTACCAAATTCTTTTCTATCTTCAAAATGCTCAGAAAGGAAGGGTAAAAACCCTCCTTCCCACGAGCTACAAAAGGTGAATGATTATCAACCATAACCCTAAGTGCTAAACCAACAACAAGGTATGTCAAATTGGGGCCCACCCTTGACTTCCATCACCAACAAGAGTGATGGTCACCAAGGTAAGGTTAAAACCATTCCCTAAGGCTTCCTAAGGATCTCCCACTTGCAGCCACGTAATTAGTTTACAACAAAAAGAAAAAGAAGGAGCTTGCATGGTTTTCACGTGAACCATGCAAGATATTATACAACCGGGTTTTCTTTCTTCAAAAGAATTAAAACGTGGACTTCTCCCATGCTCTCCCATCCTTAGACTTGTCCTTGTCCTTGCTGCATGAATGGATCATCTTCTTTAAGAATAACTTGGAGTTCCACGTGAGTTGTTGCTTGGTCTTTGTCTTGGTAAGATAGGCTATGAACTTCGGACTCTAAGTTCTCCTCTTCAATCTCCCAATGTATGCAATGCTTGGGAAGTTCTTTATCAAGAGAGGAGGGCATGTCTAGGAGGCCCTTTAGTGGCGATGAATCTCCTGCAAAATTAGCAAACATGTTAGATAATTGTCTTGCCCGGCTTCGGGTGGTCGCACCCTCCGGTGGATGGCGGTTCCCGGGCACATCAGGAAAGGCCAATAATCTTCATCCTTCATGATCTTAGGCTCGGAGTGCTGCTCATAATATGTATCATTTCTTTCATCGGATGTACAATTCAGTATGATATTCAATTGATAATTCGTGAATTGTATCTTCTTTCTAAATACGTAGCTCTTAAGGATAAATGGATTTTGGGTGTAATATAGATTTGCATAGAATAATCTTACAGCCTTTTCAGAATAGGGACCATAGAAGAATAATAGTTCTGAAATTCCTAGAAACTCACAGCCTTCTTGGATATCTATTCCAGGAATGGAATTCTACTCATATATCCTACTTGAAATGAGAGGTTTGTTATGAAAAATTGAATAAAACTTATCTTGGCTGCTTTGTTTTTGGAATATGAATTTGTCTAACCCGGAGGGTTGAATTTCTTTGGGCGGAGCAGAGGAGGAGGCTGCAATATCCTTAGATTTAATGGCTGCCCTCTTCCTTATGACTGGATTTTTTGGGGTGGAAGCCATTTGAGGAGAGGAAATTGGAGCCTGGAGGTTTGGGTCGACCGTAGGGAGACTGCAAATATCGTTGGAACAGAGAGAGCGCGCGAGAGAGATTTTGAAGATTGAAAATAACGCGATAGGGTTTTAATTACATCGCGTTAAAAACTAGGTTTGGGTCGACTAAAACATTTTTGTGTCGGCCCTTTTGGTGTATACCCGAGAGAGAATGAAACTATTGAAAGAACATTCACGGGTAGGGTTTTAATAAAAAAAATGACGATACCGGTCGACCAATTCTCGATTGTGTCGACCGATCGAAGGCAAAAATGAAGGACCGGTCGACATACTCGATTTTATGTCGACCCCTTGTGCGACAGATTCAAAGTCCGGTCGACATACTCCCTTTTATGTTGACCCCTAAGCAAAAAGCACAAAGTCTTAAGCCCCAAGCCCTAAGTCATATGTTGTAAGCCCAAACCAGAGCCATAGTCCTAAGCCCTAAGCACGAAGCCCTATGCCCAAATCCTTAAGTGCTTAGCCCAAACAAAAAGTTCTTAGTGTAAAAAAGTATGCCCCGATGAAAAATTTAGGTCAGGAGAAGTGCTCTCTCCATGTTTGGCAATTTTGCGGTGATTTCTCACTGGTCTCCTTATTTTTGTTAATGAGCCTGATTCTTGTTACTTTCTTGCTGATTCCTTCAACTTTTTGGTGCTTGCTGCTATTTTAGTTTGATTCCTTCCTAATTTTTATTCTCGATTCTCTCTCTACCCCAAAACCCATTTCTCATTTGTACCTAGAATTGGGCATTCTAGAGGAATCTAAAATTAGACGCTTCAAACAACAGTTTCTAGCTCTGTCTAGAGTTTTCCAAATCTGACTAGCGATTGCCGGCTTCGGGAACCGCCTCAGGTTCTTTTGTCGAGCTGTTCGCCAGTCATGCAGCTGTCGTTTGCAGTTTTTGGCAAAAGTTAGTGGTATACAACCTCTCTTTAGCATTTTCCAAACCTGTGAAGACATTTATGGCATTGAAAAGGACCTCCAACAATGTCTAGACAAGTAAAGGTTTGTTTGGCCATCAAAACTAGTCGTTACAAATTTTTGACTGGCCGTTAGAAGCTCCGGCTTACTGTTTTAAGTATGTGCTAGCCATTTCTGGCTGCGTGGAAAAAACAGCCCTCTATTTTGTGTGTTGCTAGCTAGATTTTTTGAGATCCATGAGGTGATTTCAAACCAAAGCTGTCTAAAATGCCGAAGAAGGTAAAGCACAAGACATGCTTGAAACTTCCATCGCCCGCTGAAAACCTAGGTACTATTCTTAACCCCCTTTCTTTTGTTGAACATGGATTGCTTGTAAAAAGTCCCGCAGTAGACTTGATATGCCTTCCTTGAGGGCCGGCGCACCATGGTCGGAAGAATACGCTTTCGGTGCCGCGCGTTGACTCACGGCTTTACCCTTCCGCTTTAGTTGTCTTTCGACCCTTAGAGCCATTTGAATGAGGGACTCCAAAGGATGTAGTTCCACGACATCACCAATGTCGCGGTGTAAGCCTCGGGTGAACCGCGCCATAATTTGCTCTTCGGGTTGGGCCAAATCACACCGAATCCAAAGTGTCTCACCATGTCATGACCTCTCATCCACGAATGAATTACCTTGTCTCAATCCTTGTAATTGGAGGAATAATTCTTGGTGGTAGTGGCTCGGAACGAACCGCTTCCGCATGAGATCCTTCATGGTTCGCCATGTCATGACCTCTCCTTCTCGGTCTCTCCTCCTTTGTGCACGGAGGCTATCCCACCAAAGACTAGCATAATCCGTAAGCTCTAAGGATGCCAATTGAAATTTCAATTTCTCGGAATGGTTGTAAAGGTAAAAAAATTTATCGACCTTTTCAACCCAATCGAGAAATTTGTCTCTATTGGAGGCACCATTAAAAGATGGAATATTTAATTTTGGTAACCTCCATTCTTCATCCCGATCCGATTGGTGGTCGGGAAAGTATTCCTCGTCGGTTTCGTCCGAGTCATGATGTTGCGCTCGGTGGTGACCGGGTCCGTCTCTTCTCCTCGGTGGCGGCGTGCGTCTTTACGCGGGTTACGCTCGGTTTTGCTCGGCTATGTCGTCGAGTCTTTGGAGCATTGCATCCATTCTCCGATTGATTGCATCCAATTGTTCTTGCGTGTTGGTCTCGGGATCCCATGGATCCCGTGGGTCGGAGAACATCGTTTGTTCCCTCGTGGTGGCTTGATCACGGGCAGCGTTATGGACAACACCGCTTCGAGTCATCATGAGTAAGATGGTAAAAATCTGTGGGGGTGCGGAAAAATTGAATCTTGGGACCTTTTAGGCTCTGATACCAAGATGATGTGCCTTCCTTGCGGTCGGCGCACCCATGTCGGAAGAATGCTGTACGCGGGGCTCGGTTTTGGGGTTGCGTACGGCAAACGGAAAATTTGTACGTGCGAATTGTAGAGTTGGGTTGCGGAAGCGATTTGTGATGGGAATAATGGGGAATGGTTAAATAAAAGTGGAGATGGCTGGGTGAAATAAGGGAATGACTCGGGAGATGGAAATATGGTGAAATCGGGCAATGGAGGGGTTGATAGCTCGGGAGGTGGAATGGACTCTTTTGAGTTTTGGTTTGAAGATGGCTTGACAATTTGAACGCTTGAGCAATCAAAGTGTTCTCCTTGGTAGACCTCGCCCTCACTCGGATGTGACGCACCGATCGTACGTGTGAGTGTTGACGTTCTCGGCCAGATATGACTCACCAGAGAAGTATACGTCGGAGGGAGCTTCGAATGGTTAGGAAGAAGGTGCAATGCACAATTTTTACTCAAAAATTCTCTCTATCATTCAAGTGTAAGGTTGATACACTTAAGTACTAAAAACATAAAAGGATAAGAAAGATAATGTAAGCCCTTAGACGACTTGAACGCCTCGGATTTAGCTTCGGGAAGATCTTCAGTTGACTTTAGGTTCGGTTCAATAAGATTTGCACGGTTGACTTGAGTCTTGACCGAGAGTGACCGTGGTTGTCCAAGAGGTGGCACCCGGGTGTAATAAGCTCAGAACCATGAGAGATTGGCTCGAGCCAATTTGGATCCGTGGCTTCTAAAATGCTCCCGGTGGTCAGCATGAAGTGGCACATGGTCTGGTTCCTCGGTTGTTTAGTAATGGTTCACGAGTGTGCGCGAGCGCATATGAAAAAGACCGAACTGGTGGTTGATCATATCCAAGTCTCAAGGGATCTGCGCGGCTGTTTTGCAAAGCTATTGCTAGAGGATCTCCTGATGATTTGACAGCTTGATCACAGATTTTATGAATGAAAATTACTTGTTGCTCGCCGGTTGTTGGTGAACAGTCTCGCACGCGCTCTCGGGGGATCCTTTTCGGATATCTTGAGATTTGTCCATGTCAAATTCAAACCTTTCATTTTCCTTGACCAAATGATCACATTACTTAAAGATTTAAGTAAGGTGGCCGGTGGAAATTGGTCAAAGTCTTCTAGTTGGCCGAAGGTGAGCAACTGGTCGACACCTTGATATAAGCGGTCGACACCTTGATTTATCAGCGGTCGACACCTTGATACAAGAGGTCAACACCTTGATCTATCAGCGGTCGACACCTTGATAAAAGCGGTCGACACCTTGATATATGCGGTCGACACCTTTGTGGGCCTTCTCCTATGGAATGTGAGTTCCTCTTCTTTGGGCTGTTTTTCTCTTCCTTCTCTAAGGATAATTGCTGGCTAAGTAAATAAAACTAAGTGTGACCAAAAATAGGGCCCATGGTCGAACACTTGATCTGTGGGGATTTGGATCGGGTGTTCTCTCATGTCGGTCACTTATTCCATCGGGCCGAAGCCCTAGAGGACTTCGGCAAGGCCGACGACCGAGTTTTCGTTGGTCATTGGGTCATGATCGTGGGGCGCCGGTCGTGTTGCGGTCGAGAGCCTCGGCTGTGACATGGACAGGTACGTCGGGCGTGTTGTGGCCCGCAGTTGTCGGACACCATGTGATCGAGACCTTAGGTTTTTCCCGATCATGTTCAGAAGGTGGTTCTGAGACTATGTTTCCTGCAAAATAAGCAACTAAGTTAGTAAAATCTCCCGTGCTTGTCGGGTCCATGTCCGTGATGTGCTCCAGTTGCACATCAACACCTCATCGAGCTTCTCACTAGGAGTCGACTTTCGATCGGAGCTTCTCCAACCGAATTAAAAGTTAAAGAAAATCAAAACGAGGGCAACTTCCTTGGTTGCACCAACACTGTTCTAATAAGAAAATCCAGGTACGACATCTATCTCTCTTACCCACAATAATGCTTTGGGAATTTTTCTTTGTACGAAACTATCGGAAACAAAAATTTAGGGTTTATTGTTGATCCTCCCCCCTTTAATCGTAAAATCCTAGTTTCAAACAACTTATTTGAGAAAAGTCCTGAACCAGCACCCGAACCAACCAAACCAACCATTTCTATACATAAGCCAATATGTTAAAGAATAGTTGAAACTTAGGACAAGGACACCAATTATGCTTCAGTCCCATGCAAGAGGATGCAATCTAAATCTCTCCTTGTGAAACCTTAGATGTTAGAATACACTTTGGTTGGCTATTCTCCATCTCAACACCACGGGAAAGAAGGCCTCAGACGCCTTGTTGATGGATGTAAAGTTTTAGTTAAAGTTATCCCCAACACAAATGAAAGGATGACGTTTATTTTCTAATCAAATACCGATCGAGAAAAGTACTAAGTGAAGGTCCCTACTCGGTCATTGGCCAATCTCATCTCCTTAAGTGAAGGTCCCAACCTCCCTCTTAAATGCTGGAGTTGCAAAATCCTAACCGAGATTGCTTCCATAATAGGTAAACCCATCCCGAGTGATTTGCTGACCCAAACCTTAGGGCCCATCGGTTATGCTCTGTTCCTAATAAAGTGGACGTATCTGAGGAGTTAAGTACAAAAGTTAATCTTATTGACAGTCAAGGCAAACCATTGACACAAGCTGTTAATTTTTTGACCGAGCCAAGATATTGCACTCTATGCTACACAATAGGTCATAGAACAATTAAATTAATGTCTCATGTAGTGACCAAGCCCCCCACCCCCCTTTAAACCTTCACCATGAAAACTTATTGAGGAAATCCATGATTCCCCTAGATGCATCCCGGACACACTTGATCAAAAGACCATCCCTCCCCACAACTTGGCAAATAGAAATTCCTACTCCTCTAATCCTATTCTTTCCCCACCTAGTTCTGAAGAATGCTCCTCGGCTTCCCCATCAAACCTTTCTGCCCTCATCGACATTGAAGCCAAGGACACCATAGTCTCCTAAAGTTCAATCTCAAGTCCCTCACTAGATTCTACCAATCTTACGGACCCTGCAACCTTCAAACTAGTGACCCAACACAAGGAGTATAAAGTGAAAGTTGCTATTACTCATGAAGTCAAACTCCAAAAGAGATTCGTACTAAAAAAATGTTGGAGAATCTAGCTTGGAGCCTCCGGCCTCCTGTCCAGCCCTATGATAAAATCTACTTGGAATATTAGGGGCTTCAACTAACCCTTTAAATAGGTTAAGGTAATCCATCTCATCAAAAGTTCTAGAATTGATGTGATTGGCCTTCTTGAAACTAAGTCATCCCCTAAGAAAATCCTTAAACTTGTTGACGAGAGACTCCAAGGATGGAAATTCACCACACACTTTGATCTCCACCCTAATAACAACATTGATATTCTCTAGAACTTGGGTTTGAGGTTTAACTCACAAAACTACAACCTCAAGTTGTCCACTTGGTTAGCAAGTGCAAAATCAGTAATCTAACCTTTTGCACCTCTTTTGTCTATGGCCTACACTGGATCATCGATAGACAGAGCTTATGGACTAATCTTGATAATGCCAACCCTACCTCTCCCAAGTCATGGCTTATAATGAGAGATTTTAATGTTGTTCTTTCTACTGACAATAGAAAGAGTGAAGTCAGAGTCACTAATAGAGAAATGAATCATTTTATATCATGTTGCTCAAAGCTGGGACTCATTGACCTTTCCTCTTCTAGTTGTTTCTTCACTTGGTCTAGCGCTAAGGGTTTGGACGAAGCTTGACAGAGCCCTAGTCAATATTCATTGGATACAAAATTACCATCATGCCTCGGCACAATTCCTCCCCCAAGCCTCTCTAATCACACTTCATGTATTGTCTCGATTTCCAATCCCACCATCACTGGCGAGATACCTGGGAAATTTTTAAATATGTGGACCGACCATGGAAAATTTCTTGCTATTACTAACTCTATTTGGGATCTCCTAAGTTATGGCACTCAACAATTCATCTTAATATCTAATCTAAACAAATTGAAATATGATCTCAAGGATCTCAATGATAAACATTTCTCCTACATCTCAACCACAGCCTGACAAGCAATGGATGACCTTCAAAAAGTACACAAAGCTTCCTCTCTAATTCTCCTTGGTCCAAATCATCCCTAAACCTCCTTGGCCTCAGAGCAAGTTGATTTTCCTCAATAAAGCTGAAAAGATGTTCCAACAGCAGAAGGCAAAATGCAAGTTCCTTCTTGAAAGCAACAAGCCCACACAAGTATTTCATTCTCTTGTTAGAAGAAATGTTAAGCACATACTTATTTCTTTCCTCAGCAAGCTCGATGGTTCCTCCACCTCCTCTCTAGACTAGGTTTCACATGAAATAATCGGCTATTTCAAAAGCCTACTAGATGTTAAATCTTGTACCTCTCGCCTTGACAAAAGTGTCTTTCTGGTAAGCCTTTGATAACCCTAGACCTTAGCTCTTTATTAATTGACTCCATCGCCTTAAAGGAAATTACAAGCGCTCTACATAGTATTGGTAGTGACCAAGACCCTAGCCCTGATGGTTTCTCATCAAAATTCTTTAAAAATCCTGGTTACTAAAACAATGGAATCATGCCTTAGTAGTATTTGTAATTACAGTATATGATTTCTTCTCCTTAGTTGGCTACTAAAACAATGGAATCATGCCTTAATTTCTCTCATTCCCAAAATCCTATCTCATAGCCAAAATCCTAGCCAACAAGTTATTATCGACCCTCGATTCCATCATCGACCCTGCTCAATCTGCTTTCATCAAAGGTAGAAACATGAAGGATAACATACATCTCATGGAGGAACTCATAAGGATATATAACACTAAGAGCTCCTAGATGTTTCATCAAAGTTGACCTTAGGATATATAACACTAAGAGCCTTCCTGTCATTTTTGTCGCTTGGTTTATTGAGTATCTCTATTGCGTCCTACTCGATCTTCTTCAATGGCAAGCTAAATGGATTTTTCAATGGCACAAAAAGCCTCAAACAAGGAGACCCCCTTTCCCCATTTCACTTTGTCATCTTCCTTGAATACCTCTCCCGACTAATTAATTCCCGGCGACCAAATTTTGGGATGTAACTTTGTGAATCGTTAAACATCACATATTTTTCTTTTGCCGAAGATCTCATTCTGCTATCTCGGGCAGACTTAATATCCATAAACGTCCTCCTCTCATGCCTTCAACAATTCAGCCATACCTCTGGACCTTGTATGAAGATGGTGAAATAAAATTTCTTATCATCGCGTATCAAGGATCATGACCTTCTTAAACTTCTCTACTTCTCTACTTCTCCAAACTTGAGTTGGGGAAAATGCCCTTCTGATACTTGAGAATGCCTCATGCGGCAAGGAAGCTTAACAACAACAACTATGACAGTCCATTTGATAAGCTCAAAAACTACATTGATAATTAGAGTGCGGTCACCCTCTCTTATGCCAGAAAAGCTGAGTTAATCAGATTAGTCCTTTAGTTACATGATATGGAGGGCCCAAAAATTCTCTTGCCATAAATGTTTATCTAATGTGTTTTCTAATTTTGTAGCTCCCTATATCATTGAAGAATTCAACCTTGTTCAACTCCAATTCTTTCCTTTGAATTCAAAGCATGGAGGTCAGATGGAAGAAGGAGTCGAAGCCCCCATGCTAGTGGTCCAAGCAACAAAGCATGGGTACAACAATTTGATCTGGCACAACTAGACCTCCAAAGCTTGCTTCACAAATTGGACAACTGGCCTGCCCTCAGATGAAGACAACGCCTTCATATAAAATGTAGTCAATCTTTCAAGGTTTCTAAAGAGTGGTAGAACGTTCAAATTGGACATCGTTGGCTTTCTCAAACGATGCAATCACAGAGAGCCCAGGAAGAGCCATCCACGATCGGTTTCACGCCTAATCCACATCCTAAAGCCTTTGGGAAAATTTAAGAATAAAAATTTAGCTAATTATCATTTGGGAGGATATTTAGGATATTTCCTTGGAGCCTAATGAGCTGGAGGAGGAGTGTAGGAAGAGCGTCTCATGAAGGCTTCTCATTGGTCCAACTTTCAAGCCATGGATTGGTGTTCTTGGAGATGATCTAGGCGGTCTGATGATAAGCATGTTTTAGTTTAATTTTCTATTTAATCATCCCCATTCAAGTGTAATGATCAGATTTGATTGAATAAATATTTATCTTTTCAAATTTGACTCTCCCCCTTTGGAGTTTTTCCTCCAAAGATTTGGTCTCAGGAATCCCAAATCAGGCCACCGAGAGACACCTGGAGTTGATTGTCTTTCCGAGCTAAGACGATCTATCCTTACCATATTTCTCCAGCCATCTTCATGGTCTAAGGGTGAGAGTGTTGATCATCAGCTCAAGCATCCATTTTTACGTGAAAGGAACCACCTTTTACTGCACATCCCCATATCCAGCCATTCCGCATCAATCTTCCATCTCGCCTCCACAACTCCCAAACCATCCGTGAGAATTTTGTCAATTTTGGAAGATCTCTCATACATTGATCCATCTAGGAAACCTCAAACGTTCAGCCACTAACTCATTCCCGTTTTCGATTTACACCCATCGAAAGTTCACCCTATTTTCTTGGTTATTCCTAGAAAAACCCTAATTTCCTACGACCACCTTCGGTTACTCAATCCAGAATATTTTTCAAGTCATCCGTGAGAATCCCTTAAAATTTGAGGATCTTTTCTTCCATTATTCATCTCCAATCCCTAATTTTAGCTCCAAATTCACTCGCAATCCCGAGATATCTGCTTTCCTATCTCAAGTCCTTTTCCTGATTTTTTGGGATCTTTTCACTCCTTACCCAAGTTGGTAACTTCCCACTTATTCTCCTCAATTTCGTGTCATTTAGGGTGTTGAACGCTTCTGGATCTTAGTTTTCAAATGCCAATGTCGCTTTGTCAATCTTATGGCTCCCCAAAGAGGAAGGGGGCCTAGGTTTTAAGGATCTCGAATCGTTGAACTTACCACTCTTCTCCAAATCTCTTTGGAATATCAATGGGAAAAAAGATTTCTTACGATATCGTTGGATCCATCATTTTTACATCAAACATCATGATTTTTTGAAGTGGGAAGTATGATACCGTGTTTCCCCTCTTGTCAAGAAACTTTTACATATCCGTAATATCATAGAAGAAAAAATGTTATCAAAGGAGAGTGTTGTCTCTAAGATCATGGTGTGGGAAGCAAGCTCTAAAAGCAAAGGCCTTCAAAAAATTTGCGACTTCTTTAGGCCTTCTGCTGCCAAAACGCCCTAGTCCAAGGTCGTCTAGAAAATTTGGCCCACACCAGACATTCCTTCATTCTCTGGCTTGCTGCACTTTACCACCTTAATACCAAAGATAGATTAAGTTTCTTGGGAATAAAACACTCATGAACTTTCTTAGCTACTCACCCAAAACATGTTGATGGCCCGTAACTCCCATACTTTTGAGAGAAAGTTTGATCATCCTGACTTGGTGATCAAACGTACAGAGCTCCATGGAGTCAAACTCTTGTATTCACACTATCCATACCTTCTAGCTATGATTGAATCTCTCATTGTCTCCTAACACAAAATTCACACATAATACCCTTTATTCTGACCTTCCTCCCCCCACCTCATTGCCCTAAAAGGTTTCGATAGTTAATGATTTTTGTTCTACCGTTCAACATTACTATTGTCTTGCTGCTATTGCTTTCTTTTGTAGGATTACATTTAACCTTGTTTAAATTGTATTACGTTATAAAACCAAATTGTGATTTTATAATCACTCTACAGCTGGTTACGTGTCTGTGCATGTGATGTGATGAGACACCAATCTGTGGCTTACCTACTCTATCTATGCAATCTTCCTGCTTTAACCACCCTTGCTTGATTAGGGATTGAGCAGAAAAGCTGTAAATCCTTGATTTTTGTTTAATATAATTTACTTATCAAAAACATTAAGCTCTAATTGCTAAGGGCTAGGCCTAAGGCCCTAATCCCTAAGCCAAAGCCCTAGACCATAAGCCTTAAGCCCTAAGACTTAAGCCGTAATCCTAGATCACTAAGCCATAAGCCCAGAGCCATAAGCACTAATCACTTAGCCCTAAGACTTAATCCTTAAGCCCAAAGACCTAATCCAAGAGCACTAAGCTTGAAGCCAGATGCACTAAGCCCTAAGTCTTAAGCCCTAAGTCAGGTCCGTAGCCCAAAGATCAAAGTCTTAAGACCTAAACCAAAATCCCTAAGCTATAAGCCTAAAGCGCAGAGAGCAAAGACTTAAGCCCTTGGCCTTGATCCTTAAGCCCAAGCCTGAAGCTCTAAGTCGTAAGTTCTTCGCCCTAAGACCAAATCCCTAGTTCTAAGTCGTAAGCCCAAAGTTCAAAGCCAAATACGTTAAGAACTAAGCCCAAAGGACTAAGCCCTTAGCCAACTCCTATGCTCTAAGCTCTCAACCTCAAGCCCTAAGTCCTAATGCTAAATCCCTATGCCTTAACTGCTAAGCCTTGAGCCCTAGGCCTTAAGAGCCCTGACTCCTAAGCACGAAGACCTCAGAACTAAGCCCAAACCCTAAGCCCTAAGCACTAAGCCCTAAGCCCTAAGAGGAAAGCACAAAGTCTTAAGCCCTAAGCCCATACCCCTCATCCCTAGTCCTAAGTCCTAAGCCCTTACCCCTAAGCCCTAAGGCTAACGCCATAAGCACTAAGCAATAATCCCAAAGCCCAAAGCCCTTGGCCCAAAGTATTAAGTTCTAATCCCTAAGCACTAAGTCTGAAGCTTGAAGCCCTAAACCCTATGCCTAAAGCCTTAAACCCTATGCCTAAAGCCCTAAACCCTAAGCCTAAAGCCCTTAACGGTAAGCCTAAGCACTAAACCCTCAGCACTAAACCATAAGCCCCAAGCCTTAAGTCAAAGGCCATAGCTTAATCCTTAACCCCTAAGCTCTAAGCCCTAAGCCCTAAGCCCTAAGCCCTAAGCTTTGAGTCTTGAGCCCTAAGCCTTAAACTCATAGCCTAAAGTCTTAAACCAATCGCCCTAAGGCCTAAGCCCTTAGCCTCAAGCCTAAATCCCAAAACTTAAAGCCCATAGCACTAAGGAAAATGCTCTAAGTCTTAAGCCCAAAGACCAAAGCCCCAATTGCTAATCGCTAAGCCCAAAGCCCTAAAGCCTAAAGGCCGGCCCTAAGTCGTTAGCCTAAGCCTTAAACTCATAGCCCTAACTCTTAAACCCACAGCTTTAAGCCTTAGGCCTGATGCCCAAAGCTTAGAGCCCAAAGCACTAATACAAAAGACCTAACCCAAAGTTGAAAGCCCAAAGCCATAATCGCTAAGTGCTAAGCTCGAAGCCCTAAAGCCAAAGCCCTAAATGCAAAGCCTTAAGCCCTAAGCCCCAAGCCCTAGCATATAAGCTTAAAGCCTTATTTCAAAAGACCTAAGCCCTAATCCTAAAGCCCTAAGCCCTAGTCCCTAATCCATAATCACAAAGCCCTAATCCTCAATTCTAAAGGCCTTAGATTTAGGAAGTGGGAGAATCGGGTTAGGTTAAATGGAAAACCGATAATCCGATAATTCCATAATCGGGACTGGAATTTGGACAGCGCTAACTCGACGATGCGATCGAGTTTAGGGCTAAAATTTTTAGTGGAACTCTGGAAAGAAATAGGTGGTAGTCCTCCAAAAATGAAGGAAATCACGTGGATGGATCAGTCAAAATGTAATGGAACAGTAACGGTGGTTGGGAGGTGGCCGGAAATGCTGGACAGCAGAGGAGATGAAATTGCAAACGAAATCAACGATGGAAGAAGGAGCTTATGGACTTCAAGCTCCCCCTACATCCTTGAAGAAGGTTGGAGACTTTGAAGCAAGAAGAGATCTCCAGCTCGGAGGGAGAAATCTTGAAGGGAACCCACGGTGGCCGGAGAACTTCCGCCTGCCGGCTGAAATTGGAAAATGCCCGAGAAGGGAGAGCTTAAAAAGCTTCTTTAATTCAAATTCCAAATTTTCCTTACAATCACGCAAAGGGGGAGGTTTTATCTGCTGAGAAGAGTGGGAAAAAGGGAGGGAAAATTGAGGGCCAAAGGCATGCAACGTGCATGCTGGAAATTGAAATAAAGGAGGAAAAATTGGACCAATGAGATTGCAAGAATGTGAAAGCCAAGTGATCTTCAATCTCCTCAGCCAATTTTCCCTTCTTCCTTGGCCCAAAATAGCCTTCTCTTAGCTGAAAATACCTCATGCAAAACCCCATGCAATCATGCAAAAATAAACAAACTAAAACCTAGCCGAGAAACCCTCTCGGGTTCTCCAAATATCCAACATAAAATTCACGTAAAAATTAAGCTAAAAATGTGATAAAATTCCTTCAATCCATGTAAATACTGGAGAGTTGAGTCGTGGAACCCTCGATCACTTTTGCATGGGACTCCAACTCACCATGCAACATAACACTTCAATCGGGTTCGGGTTCGGGCTTGATTCCGGAGCTCTCGATTTTTGGTTGCAAATCCTCCTTTTCTCCACGCCAATTTATCATGTGTTTTGGCCTTGTTTGATCGTCCAAAGTTGGCTTAGAAATGTATAATTCTTCAATTAATTTTCCTGCAAAATGAACAAACATATTAGAAAAATTCTGAGCTCGGGCTCGGGTGATTGCTCCGCTTGGCATGCCAATCTGTGGCATGTCACCTAATCAAGAAGCCCAAAGCCCTAAGATGTTATCCCATAGCCAAAAGACCTAATCCAAAATCTCTGAGCCTAAAGCCCTAAGGAATAATCGCTAAGCCTTAAACCCTAAACACAAAGTACAAATACCTAAGCCCTAAGCCCTAAGCCTTCAGTCTTAAGACCAAAGCCCTAAGCCTTAATACCTAAAATCTAAGCCTAAAGATCTAAACCCTAGGCCCAAAGGAGTTAGCTGTAAGCTCTAATGCCTGAGCCATAGCACCTAAACCTGAAGCCCTAATCCCTAAGCCCAAAGCCTTTATCCCATTACCCTAATCCCGAAGCCCTAAGCGCTAAGCCTAAAGCTATAAGCCCTAATACCTAAGCCCTAATCCCTAAGCCAAAAGCTCTAAGTCCTTAGCCAAAAGAATTAATCTTAAAGCCTGCCAAAGCCCTGAGCCATAATCGTTAAGCCATAAACCCTAAGTGCAAAGTAGAAAGGCTTAGGCTAAGCCTTAAGACCTAAGCCCTAAGCCCTAAGCTGTAGGATCTAAGCCCTAAGCCCTAAGCCAAAAGACCTAAACCCTAAGCCCTAAGCCAAAAGACCTAAACCCTAAGCCGAAAGCAGTAAGCCACAAGCTCTAAACCCTAAGTCCTAACAATTAAGCCCAAATCCCTTATCCAAAAGCCCTAAGTCCAAAGTCATATGCCTTATGTGTAGGACCAGTTTTAACCTAAGTGGAGGGGTGAATTAGGTAAATTACAATTTTTTGTAAGTTAAATTATTTAACTATAATAACTATGTGAATTGATTATTGATTCAAAAAGCAAGCAAAATCAACAAAAGTAAAGAGTTGAGAGAGAGAGATTTTGACACTGATATGTTATCGCAGTTCGACCAACAACTGCCTACGTCTGCACTTCAAGGTACCTCCTTGAAGATCCTTCACTTGATTGAGCTTACGGGTGTCAATCCAACCTTTGCAGCTTGACTCCTCTTTCTCAAAGACGTCACCCCTTTACGAGTTCACTCAAATCTATCATTACATGAATTTGTGGTTTCTAAACCGACTCTCTCAATCACAAAATGAATAATCAAAAGTAGATACAAGAGAATAAAATCGCTCAAGAATAATCTTGGCAGCGTTTTGACGTGTTTTTCTCTCTGGAAAATTGGATGCTCCAATTGGCTTCTCGTCAACTATTTATAATTTTTGCTTCTGCTCAGGCTCGGGCAGTCGACCTTATGTCTCTGAAGTTGTCCCTGAGCGGTCGACGTAATCATAGAGCGATCAACATAAGTTTCGTTGATTAGCCTTTGAAGGTGTTACGGTCGACATAAGGTCCGTCTTTGGAACTTTGCATCGGTCAATATAAGTCTTGAGAGGTCGACATACAATCCCTTTTTGGAAAATCTTCGGTCGACATAAGTGCAGAGCGGTTGACACACTATCTGTCTCTGGAATTCTAGCAATCGACATAAGTGTTGAGCGATCGACATACGATTTGTCTATGGAATTGGATCGGTCAACATAATTCTATGCGGTCGACATAGGTACAGTCTCTGGCTTTTCAGCGGTCGACACAAGTCTATCCGGTCGACATAGGCACAGTCTCTGGATTTTCAGCAGTCGATACAAGTGATCATGACACGCTCGGGGTTAGGAGGTGTCGGGATAAAAGGGGACAAATGGAAAGACAAGGTAATCTGCCGGGAGAACAAGAATGGCTTGCAGAAACAGGGTAGTGAACACACTAGAGCTCCAAATGCATACGGGCCCTTGGGCTAAGATTTGGAGGACTTAAACTTTAAGGAGTGGGATAAGTTTGACCAAATGTACAGCTTAAAAACACGTGCGGATCAATAAAATACACGGAGGCAAAGTTAGGTGCACAAACAGACAAAGCTGAAAGAAACAGTGCAGGGGTGTTGGGGAGACTTCTGCACAACTTCCAATTCAGGGAGTCTGGGAGGGTGGAAATTGGCAGAACTTAACTTCAACTAAGTGGGAAGAAATTGCAAGTGGTTTGAGGGAAAAATCACGGGTAGATTGGAAGATATGCAGGATAGAAAATTGATGGACAGAACTGCCCGATTTCAGGAATTCGGGTGGAAGGCAGTGAAAAAAACATGCATAACTCTTGATGGGGAGGGGCTGTGGCTAAACGTAAAGAACAGTTATTTCAAGCCATGAAAGAGGAACTCACAGCCATAAAATT
>QAOC01027661.1:0-10363 GCA_003255005.1 Begonia fuchsioides | reverse complement strand
AAAAGGAAAACATGCTTTCCCCTTCATGTTTTGGTGATTTGGGGCCACCTTAATGTGCCACCCTTGAACTCCTCTTCCTTCATCAAGTGTGGTTGGCCCATGAAATGCGTCAACCCCACTTGACAACTAGGGCTCACCATGCCCTTCATCTTTGGCTTCTTGATTAAACCTTTATAAAACAAGCCTCCTACAAAATCAACAAACTCATTAGAAAATAGTTTGCTTCCGCTTCTAGATGTGCTAATCCGTGGCACATCAGATCATCGGTTGATATTCAACACGCCTCTGACCATAGAGCGGTCGACATAATATGGAAGCGGTCGACATATCCTGTAAAAGCTGACTGAATTCTGCACCACTCGACCAACTTGTTAGAGATTAATTGACGAGGTTAATTCACATGAATGATTAAGTCTATTAGATACATTACAACATTATTCAATTTAGCTCTCATACATGGTTAATCAATAATTCACATAAAACATAATTATCATAAAAAATAGTTGGTTACTTTAAACACCTTTAAAGCCAACATTATGCCCTAAGGTCAAAGCGTTAAGCCATAAGTCTTAAGCCCTAAGGCATAAGCCCTATGACCTAAACATGAAGCCATAATCACTAAACCTTAAGCTTTAAGCCCTAACCACAATGCCTTAAACCCAAAGCCAAAGCCCAAAGCCTTAGCCCTAAGCCCAAGTCCTAAGTCTTAGCCCTAAGCCCAAGCCAAAAGCCCTAAGCCTTAGCTCTAAGCTTTAAGCCCTAAGCCCTAAAGATACTTCTAAAGCACTGTGCCCTAAGCCAAAAAGCCCAAATCCCAAAGCGCTAAGCCAAAAGCACTAAGCCTTAATATCTAAGCCCTAAGCCCAAACCTCAAAGCGCTAAGCGAAAAGCGCTAAGTATTAAGGCCTAAGCTTTAAGACCTAAGCCAAAAGCGCTAAGCTGAAACCCTAAGCTCTAACACTAAACCCTAAATGCTAAGCCCAGCCAAGCCCTAAGCCCTAAGAGCTAAGCCCTAAGCCCAAAGCCCAAAGACCAAAGCTCTTAGACTAGTGTTTAAGCCCAAAGCTCAAAGCCCTATGCCATAAGCCCTAATCCTTAAGCTTAAAGCCTAAAGCCCTATGACCTAGGTTTTAAGCCCTAAGTCGTAAGCCGCCTATGCCCTAAGCATTAAGCTCTAAGTCCAAAGCCTAAGCCTTATGCCCTAGGCCTTAAGCCCTAAGCTCTAAGCCATAAGTCCTATTTTCCAAGACCTAAGGCCTAATCTCAAAGCTCATAGCTTAAAACACTAAGTCAAAAGCCCTTATTTGAAAGTCCTAAGCCTTAAGGCGTAAGCCTCAATCCCTTAGTTCTAATTCCTAAGCCGAAAGCCTTAAGCCCAAAGACCTAAGCCCTAAGCCCTAAGTTTAAGTTGTTATCGCAAAGCCTTGAGCCTAAATCGTTCAGCCAAAACTCTGAGCCTATAGCCCTAAGACTAAAGCCTTAAATCCAATTTACTAAGTCCTAAGCCTATAGCCTGATGCCCTAAGCCAAAGCCCTTAGCAATAATCCTTAAGTCGTAAGCCTTAAGCCCCAGCCATAAGGCACTAAGCCCTAGCCCCAAGCATCAAACTCTAAGTTGTAAGCCTTAAGGACTAAGGGCTATGCTTTAAGCCATATGCTCTAAGCCCTAAGCCTATCCCATTATCCCTATGCTTAAGCCCTAAGCCCTACACCCAAAGCCAAAATCCCAAAGCCCAAGCCTAAAGACATAAGCAATAGTCCAAAAGCATTATGCCTTAAGCCCTAAGTTTAAGTGCGAAGCCAAAGAGGCTAAGCCCAATGGGCGAGACATTAAGCCTAAGCAACAAGCCCTAGGCCCTACGCCGTAAGCTTAAAACCTTAACCTGTAAGCTTTAAACACTAGGTGCTTAGCTCTAAGCTCTAAGACATAACCATAAGACCTAAGCCCTAACCTGTAAGCCCTAAGCCCCACTACTTATGATCTACGCCAAAAGTCTAAATCCCAAAATAAAGAAATCTAAAACAAAAAAATGGGTTACCGCTTTATCACTGAAGTATTCCTTTCTAGACATTCTTTTTCCCTAACTCATTGTGTAAGAAAAAGAAATAAAAAATGCTACTACATGACCAAATTCAAGTCTCTCAATATGTTTAGCTGCCACACGTGCATTTTAGGCTGCACACCAAAAGATTTTGTACCTCGTACAAAAATTTTGTGCATGGTTTGATCCTGCTCAAATGCAATTAAATGACCAAATTCAAGCTCTCTAACTGGTTTATGTGTCGAACAAGCATTTCAGGGAGCAAACAAAACATTTTTGAAAGTTGTACAAAAATTTAGCGCATGGTCCAATCTTGCTCAAATGCTACCAAATGACTTATTTCAAGCCCCTCGACATGTTTCTTTGCCAAACAAGCATTTCAGGCATCACACATAAACATTTTTGTACATTGTCATCTAATCTTGCTCAAAATTCCACCAAATGATCTGTTCAAGCCCTTGAAAGGTTTAGGTGCCGAGCGAGAATTTCTAGGTGTGCAGAAAATGTTTTCATTCGACCTTTGAAAATTTTGTGTGTGGTGAACGAGCATTTTGTATGCAAAAAGCGACATGTTTTTGTAAGTCGTACAAAACATTTGTTATGATTTTAACCTACTAAAATGCTATAAAATGAGCTAAATAAAGTGCCCCAAAAGAATTAGGTGGCTAAGTATGATTTTGGGCTACGGAAGATCGAACAAAAATTTGTTATGGTTCAAACGTGCTGTAAATCTACCAACCACCCAATTCAGGCCTCGATACATTAAGGTCACTAACGAGAATTTTGTGAAATGAACGAATCATTTTGGTACATCATACAATAATTTCATTGGGTTGAAACCTGCTAAAATGCTATCAAAGGATCCAATTCAAGCCTTGTGATAGGTTTAGATGCCTAACATACATTTTTGGAAGGATACAAAATGTTTTTGTACATCATATAAAATTTTTATTGGGGTTCAAACCTGCTCAAATACTATCAAACAACCAAATTATAGTTCCTTAATTTATTTATTTACCTAACGAGCTCTTTGGGCAATGCACAAAATATTTTTATGTATCGTACAAATATTTCATTTGTTGTTTGAAAATGCTCAAATGCTACCAAATGACGTAATTCAAGCCCACAATGGGTTTAGGGTCCGAATGTGCATTTCGAGCTGCACACAAAACATTTTAAAATTTTTCATGGAAGTTTTGCAGGGCTAAATACTTCTAAAATGCTACCAAACAACTCAATTACACCACTCCAAAGGGTTTAGGTGTCGAACAAGCATGTTGAGCAACACCAAATATTTTTGTACGTTGTATGAAAAAAATATTTGGTTCGAACCAGCTAAAATGCTACCAAACAACCCAATTCAAGACTGCCGATAGGTTTAGGTGCCGAATGAGCATTTCAGACAGAACAAAACATTTTAATATGTCGTATTAAAAAATTTCCATTGCATTGATCCTGTTTAAATGCTACCAAATGACTTGATTTGAGCGCCCCATTCATAAAGACAAGCATTTCAGGTAGCACACAACATTTTGCTAGTTCATAAAGATAGCGCCAGAAACATTTTGGTATGTTGGACAAAAATTTCAGATATGGTCTAATCTTGCTCAAAGGCTAGCAAATGATCGAATTCAAGCCCCTCCAAAGGTTTATGTGCCAAACAAGCATTTTAGGCAGCGCATAAAATGTTTTTGTTCAACGTAGAGAAATTTTGTGTTGTTAGATCCTTGTAAAATTGTATTAAATGACCCAATTCAAGCTGCATAGAAGCTTTAGGTAGGTAACAAGCATTTCGGGAAATGCATGAAACTTTTTGGTACGTCTTAGAAAAATTTCATTGTGGTCCGAACCTACTCAAAACCAATTAAATGACCAAATAAAAACTTGGACACGCTCCCCATGTGAAGGAACAAGATCAAGAAACTGGAAATGGGTAGATGTGTTATCGAATAAAAGTAATGAGTTTTTTCTTTTATTTGATAAGTGAAAAGCTACAACCTTGCTTTTAATTCCACCTACAAATAGGATGAGTGAAGGATACAGTAAATTTGAAAACCAACTTACTCTCAGAAGTCAGAATTTGGTTACGAACACACTTAACTCAACACACTAAGATATTACTCATTGATTATAAATAGAAGGAAAACTTGGTAACTAAACCAAAGAAAAAATACCAATGGCTGATTATTATCATTCAAAAGTGCCTTTCAAGGTTACAGAAAGTCCTATATTTCAAGGTTACATAGTAATGTTTTTCTTCCACGAGTATTAGCCATATTGGACAGTCTTTTGCACTTGCTAATGCATTGCTTTTACTATTTCAGCATTGTAGCCCAATTAGTATTAGCTATGTCTTTAATGGGTGATGGAATAAGATCCATTGGAGTGTGGGGGTAGAATCCATAGAGAACCTCAAAAGGAGCTTTTAAGTGGAAGTGTGTATGCTCCTATTGTAGGCAAACACAATGTTGTAGAGTTGTAAGGTCCAATCATTAAGCTTTTTAATCATTATACTCCTAACTAAACCTCAAAAGTTCATTTTACTGCTTAGGTTAGTCTATTTTCTTGCAAAGGAAATAGAGGTACTGAATAACAACTTTGTAACCAATAGAATCAAAACAAAAAAAAAGTTGTATTGAGTATTGTTAGAAGAACGTACTGCCAGGACAGAGCATCAGCTACAATATTTGTAGCGTTCAAGAAATTTTACTCATTTGGCATGTCATCGATTAAGTTTTCCTTGGTTCTTAATGTGCTTGGAGCTTCATAATATGTATGTATGGTAAGTTGTTCGGGAATCATATAATGTTGCCAAACTTCACGATCCCTTATCACTACAAAGAGTTATTTGTCATAAGTACAATTATTTACAGTTGCCCTTTAGTTCTTACAAAAAGAGGATAGTGGTTTGCAATTTTACGTGAGTAATGCTCCAATATCTATCCCCTTTTTGGTGTAGTCAATCATAGGAGCAACAGTAGAGCTAAAGTTTTTGATAAATCTTCCATAGAACGAGGTTAGCCGATGGAAACTTCTTTCCTACGATAACTCTTTTTGGGTTGGCCACTCCTTAATTACAATAATCTTTGCTTCATTGACACCAATGTCATCTTTTGAAATGATAAAACAAAGAAAATGGATCATTTCTTATATGAAGTAGCATTTCTTGTAACACCCGACTTTTTCCATGTACCTTAAGTTTTATCGCTGTTAAATGATGAACGAAGTTAACCTATGTTGACCATTAAGATTAGTTGATTTTTGAGGAGCTAAATTCTTTAAACGAGTTTAAGGACTTCTAATGAAATTAAGTGAATTAGTTGATGGAACTATAGAAACAAAAATTACTCAATTTGGAGGTTTTTAACAAAAGTTATGGGTTTTGGAAATTTACAGTTGGTAACAACCACAATGTTGAAAATCGATAACTGGGTAGTTTCAGTTTTCCTGTTTTATCATACTACAGATGAGGTTAAGTGACAAAGTAATCTTTTAAGAAATTATAGAATACATCAAAAGGAGAATATTGAAAGGTTGAACAACTCGATTGGAGTTGTGGTGCAAAAAGTTATGCACGTTAGAAGTTGACGAATAAAACTGGACTAAGGAAATATGAACTTTTGAGCGATATTTGGTGTTTCGTAAATTTGATACCTTTACGCTCTGAATTTGAAGTTTATGTCTTCTGCAAAATTAAACAAAATTCAATAAAGAAAAGAATGAAATTTTAATCATAGACATTTATGTTGTCGAACAAAAGTTATCAAGGTTTTAACTGGCGGTCGACACCTTGATTGCTGGTCGACACCTTAAAACTCTCGGGTTTCAAAACTGGTCGACACTTTGACACAAGCGGTCGACACCTTGACTTTTCAAGCTATAGAGGTCAACCTATGAACAGTGGTAGGTTGACACCTTATGTAGAACTGGTCGATACCTTGTTTAAAGTGTCGACCGCTCCTTCATGATATCCAAAAACTCTTCGTCTTTCACGCCTGAAATTATTTATAAACTCATTTCTCCAAGCTGCTAACCTATTTTTCTGACCTCTCTACTCCCTCTCCTGAGTTCTCTCAACCTCCAAGTTAGATTTTGTGAGTTTTATGAGTGTTTGATAGTGAGTTTTTGAGTTGGGTACTCAAATTGGTGCAAAGACATGTCTTAGAAGCTTGAGATGTGTCTTGGAAGTTTGAGCTGCGAAAATTGAAGCCTAGGTACATATTTATAATACTATTATGCTCAATTTATGAAATTGGAGAGCAAGATGGTAGGATTATTGTTAAATAGACGTGCATGCAAGAGATTTTAAGTGAAAACTTAACGTTTCAAAAATGTAAGATGAAACTAACTGATTTTGGAAAACGTATGTTTTAGTGGGTTGTTGGCTATGAATTCGGCCACAACTTCTTCATATGAAATGTATAAGACAGAATAAGGAAGAGATTGATACCAATTACATGAAAGTTGAATAAGTATAGAAAGAGTTCTGAGCCCCAAAAGTTAGGTAAAAAACACAAATAAAATATTGGGTACTTATTATTTTAGTTAATTGTGATTTTTAAGGTGTTCTTGAAGACATGTCAAGAAATTAATGGAAAGTGAATAGGAATTCAGCTTGGAAACGAGGTAAGAACTCATTGCTTGTATTTTTTCCTTCGGGGCCTACATCAGAAAGGGTGTGTTAGGAATTGTATGCCTAGTTTAGTCATAATAAGTATGATTAATAAGATAATGTGAATGTATACGTATAATTATTGTTTTGGGGTGCATCACATCGTGCACCGGCCCTATGTTGAGGGTTTAATTGGTGTAAACCTATTTGGGGTGCATCACACTGTGCACCAACCCAATAGTATGAGATTGATTGGTGTTGTGTGACATTGAATTTTGTTTGTATCTTATAAGTAACGTCTCAGTACGTAAAGCACGAAATAAAAGATAAAAGTAAAGTTATGATTATCTTGGAGATGTTTGTGCATTGAATGCTTGAATGATATTATGCTCACAAGTATGTACTTTTATGATAAATAAACAAGTTATGCATGCATTCATATTCATGCATAATGTTTCAAGAAAAGTTACGAAAGTATTTTATCAAGCATGATTTCAAAACATCGCCCAACCTGACACGCTCCAAGATGCGGAGGTGCCGAAAATAAGGGTGAAGATTGCAATCTGCCCGGAGGGATAGGGAGTAAGGCAGAACAGGGGAGTGCAACGCTTAGTTCTCAAAACGCATACAGGTTTAGGTTATAAAACTCAGCCAACTTAAACTTAAGGGTGTGGACTAATTTTGACAAGAATTGTAGCTTACAAGCACGTTTGGAACATTAAAATACACGGAGACACTTTCAGATGCACAAACAGACAAACAGGAAGAAAACAGTGCAGGGGTGATGGGGAAACTTTTATACAACTTCCAATACATGGAGTCTGGGATCGTAAAAATAAGCAGACAACAACGTCAATCAAAGGGTAAGACAATACAAGCGGTTTCACAGAAACAGCACGGGTAGGCTAGGAGTTATGCTGCATAGAAAATTAATGGACAGAATTGCCCGACTTCAGGAACTCGGGTAGGAAGCAGTGGGAAAACACAAGCATAACTTTTAAAGGGAGGTGGCTATGGCTAAACGGAAAGAACCAATGTTTCAGGCCATGAAGGTGGGACGCACTGCTAGAAATTTGGGACTTATCCTCACGGGAACAGAAAATGGCCGGGAATGGACTGTTGGAGTTCAAAGTCCACTCGGGAAGGTTCAAAAACAGCAAACAACACAACCAACACAAACAAATGAAAACGCAAATGGAAGGTAGGCTATGGGGGTTCCAAACTCGCCTTTTGATCCTAACAAGTGAGGAAGGGAGGTTGAAATAAGGTTTAATGACCCTAGCAAGATCACCAACACCAAGACAAGAGAAGGTTGAGGATATTACTCACCAAAACCTTGAATTGCCGTGAGAAAGAAATGGAGATTGAGAGCACTTGGCTTCTGCAAATTTCTTCTATTTTTTTTCTCCCTTCATCAGACGTGGGAGGAGGGATTCATACCCATACAAACTTTCACAAAAGACAAAAACAATTAGGACTAATGAGTGGCTAAGAATAGGAGTTAGGTGAGAATGGGTCCCACCAAACCTCCTAAACCAAGACAATGGAGTCTTCAGCAAAAACTCCACGTTCCTAACATAACAAAAGAAGAATGAAAAATAGAGACTTAGGATTGGACCTAAGCTCCATCAAATGGGGCTTGGTTTGGACCAAGCCGAACCCAAATCCCAACGAAATTGGTTCAAACCGATCCAATTTGTTTACATCAAAACATCCCAAATATTTTAGTATTTTACAAATACAAAAATCAAACATTACTTGGTCATTCCTTGGAAGACTTCATCTCCCCAAGTAGTGGTGCATACGGTCTCCATTGTCCTCGAAACCGAGTGTAGTTATGTCCCGGGTGGTGAACTTGGCAAGGAAGATCTTGGATTTTCAGCTAACTTCTTCTCTTCTTTATACTCCCATTGTAAGCAATGTTTGGGGAGTTCTTGATCATGATGTGAAGGAATATCTAGGAGCTCCAATGTAGGAAAAAATGTACCTGCAAAATCAACAAACATATTAGCTAAATGTCTTGCACGGCTTCGAGTTGTTGCTCCTTCCGGTTGTGGATGAGTCCCGGGCACATCATCCCCTCCGGGTGATTGAGGATTTGTCCTCAAATCCACGGTTTTCTCCTCCTCTTCCTCCGGTACTTCCCCCAAATATGGTGAAAGGTCTTGTACATTAAAGGATGCTGAAACTCCATAATCCCCGGGAAGCTTTAACTTGTAGGCATTCTTATTGATCTTCTCGGTGACTGCGAATGGACCATCGGCCCTAGGGAGAAGTTTGGACTTTCTTTGGTTAGGAAATCTTTCTTTCCTTAGGTGTATCCACAAAAGATCGCCCACCTTGAATTCCACATCTCTCCGCCCCCGGTTAGCATATTTTGCATAGGCTTCATTTTTCTTGACTATGGCCTTTCGCACCTTAGCATGCATGGCTTGGACTTGCTTAGCCTTTTGTGCTCTATCCGGATTGGTTAGTTCATGACTCGGCAATGGTATTAAGTCCAAAGGAGTGGACGGATTGAAGCCATAAACTACTTTAAATGCCAATGTTTGAGTCGCACTATGCACACTACGATTGTATGCAAACTCCACATATGGCAATTGTGCATCCCAATCCGAGAGCCTCTTCCACACTATGCTCTTAGCATTGCTCCCAATTTGCGATTTACCACTTCCGTTTGGCCATATGTTTGAGGGTGGAAGGAAGTACTAAACAATAATTTAGTTCCAAGCTTTCTCCACAAAGTCTTCCAAAAAGAACTTGAGAATTTGGTGTCCTGATCCGAGACAATTGTGGTGGGAACTCCATGAAGCCTAACAATTTCTTTGAAGAACAATTCGGCCACTTGATTAGCATCATCGGTTTTGTTGCAAGCAATGAAGTGAGCCATCTTGGAGAATCGGTCAACAACTACCATGATGGCCTCTTTTCCCCTAGGAGTCCGAGGCAACCCCAAAACAAAGTCGATGTTCACATCCGTCCACGGTTGAGAAGGCACCGGCAATGGCATATACAAACCTTGAGGGAGCAATCAGCTTTTAGCCTTCTTGCATATAATGCATTTCTCTATGTACTTGTGCACCTCCTTGATCATGTGTGGCCAAAAAAAAATGTTCCTTCAATGCTTCTAGGGTCTTCTTTTACCCAAAGTGTCCGGCTAATCCTCCACCGTGAGCTTCCTTTACTAGTGACTCTGTAAGGTTGCACTTGGGAATACAAAGCTGTCCCCCTTTAAATAGGTAGCCATCCGTCAAGTGATGGGCACCTCCTTCCTTGTTTAAACACCTTTCAAAACACTCCTTGAAGTTGGGGTCCTCTTTATATGAGGTTTTGATCCACTCAAATCCCAAGATTCGGGAAGTGAGCTCGGTAAGCAACATAGTTCTTCTTGAAAGTGCATCGGCCACCACATTCACTTCACCCTTCTTGTACTTAATAATATAAGGAAATCTCTCAAGAAACTCCACCCATTTTGCAAGTCTCTTGCTGAGCTTCCCTTGGCTTTAATGTGCTTCAATGCTTGGTGCTAATCAATTCGGCCACTTGATTAGCATCATCGGTTTTGTTGCAAGCAATGAAGTGAGCCATCTTGGAGAATCGTTCAACAACTACCATGATGGCCTCTTTTCCCCTAGGAGTCCGAGGCAACCCCAAAACAAAGTCGATGTTTACATCCGTCCATGGTTGAGAAGGCACCGGCAATGGCATA
>QAOC01027654.1:13088-84060 GCA_003255005.1 Begonia fuchsioides | reverse complement strand
AAAGCACTTGAACAAAGTTGGGTGTTACAGTAACGACCCGATTCCCAGGACGCCGCTTACTGCTCTTCTTACTTACTGACTTTACTTTCTTTGCTCTTTGGTGACCCGAGAACCGGACCATTACTGGTTTTTTACTTACTTACATTACTTTCTTACGTTGGTGGAAAACTTGTTACTTTAATTTCTAAAAACTATCTTTAGTTTATAAAATAGTTTACAAAGAAAACCGTCGAATAATAAAAATATACATTTAAATTCCACCTTTAAATAAAATACATTAGCATTGAATAACTTAAAACTGCAGCGGAAGACAATTACTTCAACTTAAAATACATTAATTTTTTATACCTTTGGTAATCCATCACACCAAAATAAGGGTGTACATTTTAATTACATCTTCAAAACATTTAGAACATTTTCTATTCTAACTGTGTGTGTGTCATGCATCACTCCTCGTCGGTCGTCACTCAATAAACTGTATCATTTAAACACTCTTCTGCTCTAACTCCTTGATCAGTCATTTGCACTCTTTCTTCCATTACATTCCCTACATTGCAAAGCCTAAACTATGAGCCTAAAGCTTAGTAAGAAGCATAACTTTAAAGTGTAATGCATGAGTATGCTATGTTGTTAAAACAATGCACAATTTCATTCCCATTTTTTAGGTTTCATATCTTCTTTATCTTTGGAAATTTTATAGGATCTCAAGAACACTCCCTCCACCTACTTCAACTTCTACTGATCTTGGGCCCACTTACTACTTGGAGTGCTCAGGCCTGTAATAACTATTTACTTTACTGTTTTGTTATTCATGTTCTCAATTCATCGGAGACGAAACATAATCAGCGTCCCATACCACTAATCATATCTCGTTTACCTCCAACTACGTTGTAAAACAATGCATGAAATCATTTCGTTGACATTTTGTAAAACTATGATGGATGACTATGTGACTATAAAACATCACTTAAATCATATCAAACATAACATGAAAATAAGCATACAACACCAAACATGTCATGAAAACTAACATACATCACACATCAAACATACATCCTAATCTTTGCAATGTAGTCCCACTTAAGGGCCAAACCATCTTAATGCTGACTTACCTTCGTAGCTAGATTGAGTTAATCCACTTGAGTCTCCTTTTTAATCCAATTGAGGACCTAAACATAGAGATCATTTATGGATCTGAAGTAATAAACTCTTAACCTTTTATTTCAACTTCCAACATATATAACTTCCTTGTTAATGATCCATTTGTGATGCTCAAGGTGTCAAATTGTTCCTTAAAGAGTCCATTATAACTTCTTAAAAGACACCAAATTCATAAAATGAGCGTATGAATTGCTTTAAATCCATAACCGGTCGACCACATAAAACAAGGTGTCGACCGCTGCTCATAACCATAGAGCGTGTATTCTAAAAATTGGACGGACGACCTAAACTACAAAACGATCGTCCGAATTCCTCTCCCAGTTTTTGTCTACAAACTTGTAACAACAATAACTTTGTCTTCATAGCTCCGATATGAGTTATTCAAACGGCTATAGATCAATCTAAGAGTTTACTTTAACTCTTATGAAGGACGTAAACTCAAATTTCGCGCTACAATTTGACTGAATCTCAAAAACTCTAACTTTGTCCATGATTAACCGATTTCACAGCAATTAACATGAAATCATCCATATTTATCCACGAGTTCATCCAATACAATCATATTATCTTTACTGAACCTAAAAGAAACTCAGAGGATATAAAATTACCTTGAACTTCAGCTTCCACGAAAGCTTCAGAGTTTTTCCACCTCACTACCTCTTTTCTTTCTCAATCTCACTCTCCCTTTGATCAAAACGTGACAACTTAAAGTAAAATAGGGAGAAGGAGCCGTTCTGGTAGGAAAATGACAGACCGTGCCTTCTTATATCTTAATTAAACAAAAGAAACAAGGTGTCATGGAAAGAAAAGAGGTGGTGAGGTGGAAAACAAGGTGCCGACCCGTGGGGATGTCAAGAAATGTTTTGATGTATTTTGGAGTGTTTAGTTTCAAACAATGTTTATAAACATGTTTACTAAACGTTTTATAAATATGTTTTATATGTATGATGTTATATTTAGCTTGAATAAATGATGAGTTTTTCACAATTTTATCTAAATGCTTCCGCTGAGTTTTACGAAAAGAATTTAAAGCCAAACGCCTTTCTAAAATAAAAAAAAATATTTATGTCAAAATAAAACGAGATGTGACACCTAAGCCCCAAACTTGACACACGGAACTTAAAAGCTGAAACCCAAAACGTGAAACCTAAAACCCAAAACGCAAAACCTAAAATCCAAACCTTTAAACTTGAACCCTAAAACTTGTCTACAAAAACTTGAACCATTAAACCCGAAACCTAAAACCCAAAACCTAAAACCCCCAAAACCTGAACCTTAACCCGAAAGCCAAAACCAAAACTTTGAACCATGATACCTGAAATTCGATCCCCAGGCCCTAAATTCAAAACCTAAATCCTAAAACCTTAAAACCATAACCCATAACTACAATCCAAAAACCCAAAACCTAAAACCTAAAATTCGAACACTGAAACCAAAAACCTGAACCCCTATCCCTAAACAAAAATTCGAAACTAAAGAGTCAAAACCTAAAACAAAAACCTAAAACCCATAACTCAAAACCTAAAACCCAAAACTCAAAATCCTTACCAGGGAAACCTAAAACCAAAAACCCAAAACTCAAAACCTAACGAGAACTTTGAAACCAAAATTCGTAAAACCAAAACTCAAACATGAAAACCAAAAATGAAAACTTGTAACCCAAAACTTGAAACACAAAATCGAAAACCCAGAATCCAAAACCCCAAAACCTGAAACACGAAAACAAAAACCTTAATCCCGAAACAAAACTCTAAAACCCGAGCCCTAAAACAAGAAACCTGAAGATAAAAACCCGAAACCCAAACTCCAAAACTTGAACCAAAAAACGTGAAACAAAAAACAAGAACCCTGTACTTGAAATCCAAAACCGAAAAAAAAACCCGAACCACGAAACCTTAAACCCGAACCCCAAAATCTAAAACCTAAAAACCTTTAGCCTAAAACCCAAAACCTGAAACACAAAACTCGAAATCCAAAAACCAAAACAAGAACTCATTCAACCCAAAACCTGAAAAACAAAACTTGAAACCTAAAACTCGAAAACAGAAACCTGAAGCCCAAAAACTAAAACCCAAAACTGAACCCTAAACCCAAAATGCAAAACCTTAAACTTGAACACCGAAACTCAAAACCCGAACCTCAAAACTCAAAACCCAAAACCTAAACCCAAAAACCTGAAACCCAAAGCCCAAAAATAGAAACGGTAACTTGAACCCCGAAACACAAAACTTAAAACCTAAAACCCGAAAGCCAAAACCATAAACCCAAAAAGTGAAGCCCAAAAATTAAAACCGATAACCCAATACCCAAAACCAAAAATTCGATCCCAAAAACCCAAAAGCCAAATACCCTAAACAAAAGACCCTAAACCCAAAACCCAAAACCTTAAACCCAATCCCCAAGACACAAAAACAAAAACCCAAAACCCAAAAACCGAACCTCGAAAGACCAAACTCGAAACCTAAAGCCCGAAAGATAAAACTCAAAATCCTAAACCAAAAACTAAAATTTAAAACCCTAAACCTGAAGCCTGAAAACTGAAACCCGAAACCTGAACCCCAAAACACAAGACCAAAGCCCTGAAACTCGAAAACAAAAAATAGTAACCCAAAACCTAAACCAGAATACTCGAAACTCGAAACATGAACCCAAAATTCAAAACCCAAAGCCCGAAGCCCAAAAACTCAAAAATTTTAAAGTTGAAACCCAAATTCAAACCACGAAACCCGAACCTTGAACCCACAACCTAAACCCTAAACCCTAAACCCTAAACCTTAAACCCGAAACCTGAAACTTAAAACTCGAAACCCAAAACCTGAAGCCCAAAAATTGAAGCCCTAAACCTTAACCCCAAAACCCAAAAGAAAGACCCGAAACTTAAACTCCGAAACTCAAAACCCAAATCCCAAATCCCGAAACATGAAACTCAAAATCGAAACCCCAAAACCCAAAACTTGAACCTCAAAACTCAAAACTAAAACCCTAAATCCCAAAACCTGAAATCCCGAACCACGAAAACCAAACTCAAAAACTTACACACAAAACCCGAGACACAAAATCCAAAACCCAAAACCCTAAAAACAAAAACCCAAAACTCAAAATCCAAAACACTAAACCAAAAACCCGAAACCCAAAATCCAAAACCCGAAACCTAAAATCTGAACCCAAATCCCAAAATTTAAAACTCGAAGCTAAAAACCCTAAACCTGAAGTTTGAAAAAGGAAACCTACAACCTAAAAAAAAAAACCCGAAATCCAACAGCTTGAAACACGAAGCTTGGAACCCAAAACCTGAACCTTGAAGCTGAAACTCAAAACCAGAAACCAAAAACCAAAATCCGAACCCGTTACTCAAAACCCAAACCCCAAAACCCAAAACCCGAATTCAAACCTCGAACCCTAAACTCGAAACACGAATTTTCAACTGTGGTACCCGAAACTTAATCCCCAAACCCTAAACCGAAAACCTTAAACCTTAAACCCGAAACATGAAACCCGAAACCCAAAACTTGAAACTTGAACCATAAACCTCGAAACATGAACTTTGAACCCCGGAACCTTAAACTCGAACCCCAAACCCTTAACCCAAAACTTTAAATCTTAAACCCAAAAAATGAAACCCAAAACCCTTAACAAGAAACTCGGACCTAGAACCTAAGAATAGAACCCTAAACCTGAAAACCGAAACATGAACTTTTAACCTTGAAACCCAAAACTTTGAACCCCAAACCCTAAACCCAAAACCCGAAACCTCGAAACCCAAAACCCAAAACCCAACCAAAACCTGAACCCGAAATCCAAACCTTGAACCCCGAAACTCCAAAACAAAAACCACAAACTCTGAAACCAAAACTCTGAAACCCGTAAAACAAGCCATGAACTCAAAACCAAAGACACAAAATCCGAAATATGCGACTCTGATCCCGAACCATGAAACCCAAAACCCGAACCCTGTAACCTGAAACCTATATACCAAAACCTGAAACTTGTAATTCAGAACTCAAAACCAAAAGTCGGAACCCTGAAATCCAAAACTTGAAACGTGAAACACGAAACCCAAAACCCAAAATCCAAAACCTAAAACCTCAAACCCAAAACACGAAACCTAAAACCTGAAACCCAAAACCAAACTCAAAAACAAAAAACCCAAAACCTAAAACCCGTAACCGAAAACACAAAACCCAGAACCCAACACCTGAAACTTGAACTTGATACTCAAAACCTAAACCCGAAACACGAAATCAAAAACTAGAAACCCAAAACTTAAACAACAAAACAACCAAACTTGAAACCCAAACTCAAAACCCATTTCCAAAAATAAGAAAGCCGAATTCATACTTCGAATTAAAAACAAGAATCATGAACTCACAAACAAAAATTTAAACCCTGAGACTTGAAACTGAAACTTTAAGTATTAAACAAGAAAAATTAAACCCGAACCCCAAAACTCAAACCTGAACTCGAACCCTAAATAAAAACCCGGACCGTAAATAAAAAACAAGAAACCCTAAACCTCTAACCTTGAAACAAAACACTTGAACCCCAAACATAAACCCAAAACTCAAAACACGAAAATCAAAAGCCAAAATCCAAAACCTAAAACTCGAAACCCAAAACCCAAAACTCGAAGCCTAAAAAATGAAACCCGTAACCCAAACCCCAAAACCCGTAACTTGAACCTCGAAACCCAAAACTGGAACCCTGAACCTGAAACTCAATCTCGAAACTCAAAACTAAAAACACAAGAACAGAACCCCAAAACCCGTAACCCGAACCCCAAAACCCAAATTCAAACCTCGAACCCAAAACATGAACCCTGAAACTGAAATAAAAAACCTGAACTTTAAACCTTGAGACTTAAAACCCGAACCCGAACCGAAACCATAAACAAGAAACCTGAAACCTAAAACCCTACACCTAAAACCCGAAACCTTAAACCCTAAACCCTAAACACGAACCACATAACACAAACCCAAAACCTGAAACTCGAACCTTTGAAACCTAAATCCCAAACCATAAACCCAAAACCTATAACCCAAACCCCAAACCCAAATTACAAAACATGAACTTTAAACCACAAAACCTGAAAACAAAAACCCAAGATTCGAACCCCGAAACATGAACCCGAACCATGAAACCCAAGTCCCGATACCTAAATCCAAAAGCCTGAAACTCAAATTTCCAGACCCAAAACTTAAAACCCAAAGCCCGAAACCCTAAACTCAAATCCTAAAATACAAAAAAAGAAACACAAAACTTGATACCCGAACTCCGAAACCTGAAACTTAAAAGCCGAAACTCGTAACCCACACTTGAAACCCGAAACCTAAAACCTGAATTTAAACCTCGAATCCAAAACCTAAAACCTGAAACTTAAAACCTGAAACACGAAACCCCGAAACCAAATACCCAAAAAACAAAACTAAAACTCTGAAATACGAAACCCAAAACACAAAATCCAGAAACCTTAATCCAAAAACTTGTAACCCAAAACTCAACCCGAGCCCCAAAACAAGAAACCTGAAGTCTGAAACCGGAAACCTGAAACCCAAACTTAAAACCTAAAATCGAAAACCCGAAACCTGAACCCAAAACCCGAAACCTAGAAATAGAAAGCACAAACTCAAAACCTGATCCCCAATACCCAAAATACGAATCATTAAACCCGAAACCAAAAACAAAAACCCCAAAACCTGAACACGAAACCTGTAACTTGAACCAAAAAACTCGAAAACCAAGCCTCAATACACAATACCTAAAACCCGAAAGCTGAAACTTGAAACTTAAAACTCCAAACCCAAAACCCCAAAACCCAAGACCCGAAAGTCGAACTCCAAAACCCAAAACCCCAAAACCCAAGACCCGAAAGTCGAACTCGAAAACCCAAAACCCTCACTCTGAACCCTAAACCCAAAACTAAAAAATTTGTAACTCAAAACCCGAAACCCTAACCCCAAAAACTAAAACCCAAAATCTGAACACACCCAAAACTTAAAAACTAATATGAAACCAAAAACTCAAACCCCAAAACCTGATACTTGAACCTTCAAACTAAAAACCCGAACCTTGAACAATAAACTCAAAACTCAAAACACGAAACTAAAAAGCCAAAAGCCAAAACCCGAAACCAAAAACAAAAAAAATAAAACCATAAATGAGACACGAAACTCGAAACCCAATATCTTAACCACGAAACCTTGACCCTAAAACCCAAAACGTGAAACTTGAATTCAAACCTTGAAACCCTAAACCCGAACCGTGAACCCCGAAAGCCAATAACCCTAAAACTTGAAACCCAAACCCCAAAACCCAATACCAAACACCCAAACACCCAAAAACCTAAAACACAAAACCCAAAACTCGAACTCCAAAATTCAAAAAAGAATGCTGAATTTAAAACTCAAACCTGAAACACAAAACCCAAACCCGAAAACCTAAAACCTGAAACCAAAAATTTGAAACCTGAAACTCGAACCCTAAAATCCAATACTCAAAATCCAAAACCCAAAAACCCAAAACGCACACCCCAAAACTAGAACTCCAAAACCCGAAAATGAAATTCCAAAACCCAAAACTCGAACCCTAAAACCCAAAAACGAACCGTGCATTCGAAACAAAACCTGAAACGCAAAACCCGAACCACAAAACCCAAAACCAAAATCCTAAAACTCGAAACCCAAAACTCAAAACCTTAATTCTGAAACTCATAACCCAAAACTTGAACCTAAAATATGAAAGCCAAAACGTAAAAATCGAATCCCAAACCCAAAAAACCGAAACTTGTAACACAAACTACAAAACCAAAAACCCAACACCCGAACTCGAACCTCAAAACAAAAAACCAAAAACCTAAATCTGAAACCATAACTCAAAACCCATATCCCTATACAAGAACCCTAAAACTCAAAAATCGAATTTGATTTCAAACCCACAACCAAAACTTTTCCTAAGAACCGAAACTGAAACTCTTTAAACTAAACCATAAAACTAAAACTCTAAACATGAAAACCAAAACTTGAAATTTGTAACCTGAAACTTGAATCACAAAACCGAAAAACAAGATACTCAAAAAACAAAACTCAAAACTTGAAACACAAAACCCAAAATCAAGAACGAAAACCTGAAACATGAAAAAAAAACTTAATCAGGAAACCAATCTCCAAAACCTGAGCCCTAAAAAAAGAAACCTGAAGATCGAAACGCGAAACCAAAACTCCAAATCTTGAAACCAAAAACCCAAAACCCAAGACCTTAAACGGGAAAGCTAAAACTCAAAACTCAAAAGTCGAAACTAAAAACTCAAAACATGAAACTAAAACCATAAACCTAAACCCCAAAACCTAAATACAAAACTTGTAACTAAACCCCGAAACTCGAAATACAAACCCCGATACCCAAAATAAAAAATAAAAAACCTGAAACCTAGACCCCAAAACTCTAAATTGAAGACACGAAAGTTGAACCCCAAAACCCAAAACCCTAACCATGAACCCGAAACCCAAAACTCAAAACACGAAACCCAAAACCTGAACACAAAAAACCCAAAACCTGAAACCTAAAACCTGAACCCAAAAGCTAAAACTCAAACTCTCAAACCAACAACTCGTACCTTGAACTATAGATCAAAAAATCAAAATATGATACTAAAAGCAAAAAGCCAAAAGCTGAAACCCAGAACCAAAACCATATATCTAAACACAAAACTCGAAACCACAAACCTTAACCTAAAAATCCATTACCCAAAACCCGAAACCTAAAATGCAAATTCAAACCTCAAAACCCAAAACTCAAACCACGAAACTCAAACTCTGAACACAAAAACTTGAAAACAAAAACCTCGGACACGAACCCTAAAACATGAAACCCAATCCCATAAAACCAATACCCAAAACCGAAAACCAAAAAATTGAACTCTAAAAACAAAAACTCAAACTCCAAAAACAAAAAAATGAATCCCAATTAAAAACTCAAACCTAAAATAAAAAACCTGAACCCAAAACCGAAAACCTGAACCTGAAAACTCAAAACCTGAAACCTAAAACCTGAACCCAAAAACCAAATACAAGAAAATCCATACCTCAAAAACTTGAAACCCAAAGACCCTGACTCGAACTCCAAAACCAAAAAACAAACCCTAAACTTGAAACTCATACTGGAAACACAAAAATTGAACCCCAAACCCAACACTCAACCCTAAAACTCAAAACCTGAAACCCAAAAGCCAAAACCTACAATTCGAACCCCGGATCCCAAAGCCCAAAACCAAAAACCTAAAATCCAAAAAACATAACTCAAAACGTGTAACCCAAAAACACGAAACTAGAACCCCAAAACTTAAAAACAAAAACTCGAAACCTGAAACCCAAAACTTGAAAATATAAACACAAACCCCCCGAAACCCAAACCCCAAAAACCAAAACCCATAACTCAAACCACAAAACCCAAAACCCAACAACCAACACCCAAACTCTAACCTCGAAACCGAAAACCAAAAACCCGGAACCCAAAACTCGAAACCCATATCCCAAAACAAGAACCCTAAAACCCAAAACTGAATTCAACCCTTGAACCAAGAACAAAAACTTTGACCCCAAAAAAAAAACTTTGAACAAAGAGTTCTCAAACTGAAACCCTAGATCCTAAACAAGAAACCTAAAAATTGAAACATGAAACCCAAAACCCAGAATTCGAAACCCAAAACCCAAAACCTAAAACTTGAACCTTGAAACCCTAAAACTTTACCAAAAACCCAAAACCCAAAAAAGAAAACTATATAGCCGAAACCCAAAATCAGAAACCTAAAACCTAAAAGCAGAAACCTGAAATCCAAACCAGAAACTCAAAACCCAAAACCTGAACCGTGAAACCTAGAACCCCAAACCCAAACCTTTAAATTCAAAACCCAAACTTTGAAATCCAAGACCCCAAACATGAAACCCAATTTCAAACCTCAAAACCTAAAACACAAACCCTAAACTCTAAATCCAAACCTTGAACCCTAAAATTTGAAAAACTAAACCTAAAACCCAAACCTTAAACCTGAATACCCAAAGCCCAAAACTTAAAATTAGAAACTCAAACTCCAAAACAGAAACACGAAACCTGAAACCTAAGACTCAATTTTAGAAACACGTAAAGCAAATTTAGAACTCGAAACCCGAAACCCTAAACAAAAAACATGAACCCTGAAACCATCAACCCAAACCTAAAACCAAAAGCTTGATCTTCAAAACCCGAATTGAAACCCAAAACTCGAAACACGAAACCTAAAGCCCAAAACCCAAAACTCAAACACCGAAACCCAAAACCTGAAACCCAAAATCCGAAACTTGCAACGAGAGACTAAAAAATCAAAACCAGAAACCTGATCCCTAAAATCCAAAACCCAAAACCCGAACCACAAAATAGGCAACCCAACACCCAAAACCCCAAAACCCCAAAACTAAAATTTTGAAACCCAAAGAGGAAATTAAGAACTAGAAACCTGAAACCCACAACTTGAAACCTTCAACCCTAAAGCTGAAAACCGAAACCCGGAATCTTAAATTCAAAACCTGAATTTTTAAACCAAAACATGAAACACGAAGTTTGAAAAGACGAAACTTCAAAACGAAAACCCATAACCCAAAACATGAAACCCGCAAACCAAACTCAAATACTCGAAACACTAAACCCAAAACCCACAACTCGAAACATTACCCAATACCTGAAGACAGAAACAAAAACCTGAAACTTAAAAGTCGTAACATTAAACTCAACACTTAAAATACAAAACCCCAAACCCTAAAACCTAAAAATTGAAACCCGAACCCCAAAATCCTGAAACCCAAAACTCAAAAAATGAATGAAACACGAAACCTAAAACCCAAAAAACAAAACCCAAAACAAAAGACCGAAAACCTGAAATTGAAACCTCGCAACCTGAAACGAGAAACCAAAAACTCAAAATACAAAACAAGAATCCTAAAACCCAAAACTCGAAAGCTAAGACATGAAACCCAAAAATAAAACCCCATAATAGGAAACTCAAAACCTAAAGCTCGAACTGCAAAACCCAAAACACAAGAACAAAAACCTAAAACACAAGAACCGAAACATGAAACTAAAAACCTGAAACCCAAAAACCGAACACCAAAATCTGAAAACTGAAACCTGAAACATAGGAAACTCGAAACCTCGACATCCTAAAAGCGAACGAAAAACCCAAAACCTAAACCTTAAAACCCAAAATTTGAATTCAAACCGCAAAACCCAAAACCCGAAATCCAAAACTTGAAACAAGAGACGTAAAACTCAAAACTAGTAATCCGAACCCTTAAAACCAAAACTCAAAACCTAAAACCCATAACCCAAACCCCAAAATAAGAAAACCCCAGACCTAAAACCCGAAAACATGAAATTTGAATTCAAACCTCGAAACCAAAAACCAAAAACACAAAACCCAAAACCCAAAACCTCAGACCCAAACTCTAAAACCTTAAACCCAAACCCATTAACCCAAAACAAAAATTAAAAATCCTAAAATACTAAAATCCAAAATAAAAATCCTAAAATACTAAAACCCAAAACCCAAAAACCAAAAACAAAAAATTGAAACTCAAAACTCAGAAAACGAACCATTAATTCAAAACTCAAACCTGAAGCACGAAACCAAAACACCAAAACCCCGACCTCGAACCCCAAAAATCGAAACTTGTAATTGATACCCAATACTAGAAACCCAAAACTCTAAATACAAAACAAGGATCCTGAAACCCAAAACTCGAAAGCTAAGACATAAAACCCAAAAATCAAACCCCAGAATAGGAAACTCGAAACCTAAAACTCAAACTGCAAAACCCAAAACTCAAACCTTGAGATCCAAAACCCAAAAACAAAAAACTTAAATTTAAAACTTAAAACTTAAAACTCGAAAACTGAAGCCCAAAACTAAAACCCGTAACGTGAACCAAAAAACCTAAAAACCAACACTTTAAACTCAAATTTCGAACCTTAAACCCAAAACCTTGAATTCGAAACCAATAAATTAAACACTGAAACCTTAAACCCAAAACTCGTAACCAAAAACCCAAACTCGAAAACCCAAAATACGAATTCCAACCTCAAACCTTGAACCCAAAACCCGAACTTTGAACCCTGAGACCCAAAACTTGAACCCCAAACCCTCAAGCCGAAATCCTAAACCTAAAACCTAAAACCAGAATGCCAAACTTGAAACCCAAAACCTGAACCCTAGACCCAAAACCTGAACCATGAACTTTGAACCCCGAGACCCAAAACTTGAACCCCAAGCCTTAGACTAGAAGCCCAAAAACTAAAACAAGACACCTAAATTTTGAAACACGAAAAACAACAACATTAAACTTAAAACCAAAAACCTTAAAATTAAAACTCAAACTCAAAACTTGAAACAAAAAAAATAGAACCCGAAACTCGAACCCCGAAAGCAAAAACTTGAAAACCAAAATCTGAAACTTAAAACGAAACCTCAAAACCCACAATGCGACTCGAAACCTAAAACACAAGAACCGAAATATGAAACTAAAAACCTGAAACCCAAAAACCGAACACCAAAATCTAAAAACTGAAACCTAAAACATAAAACACGAAACTAAAAACCCAAACCCGAAACCCAAAACCGGACAACCAAAATCGGAAACTAGAACCTCGACATCCTAAACCCGAACAAAAATTCAATATCCGAACACAAAAACCCAAAACCTAAACCTTAACACCCTAAATTTGAATTCAAACCGCAAAACCCAAAACCCAAAATCCAAAACTTGAAACAAGAGACCTAAAACTTAAAACCAGTAATCCGAACCCTGAAAACCAAAACTCAAAACCTGAAATCCGAACCCTGAAAACCAAAACTCTACCGAACCCCAAAATAAGAAAACCCCAAACCTAAAACGCGGAAACCTGAAATTTGAATTCAAACATCGAGACCAAAAACAAAAACACAAAACCCAAAACCCAAAACCTCAGACACAAACTCTAAAACCTTAAACCCAAACCCATTAACCCAAAACCAAAAATAAAAATCCTAAATCCTAAAACCAAAAAGCCAAAAACCAAAAACAAAAAATTGAAACTCAAAACTCGGAAAACGAACCATTAACCCAAAACTCAAACCCAAACCCATTAACCCAAAACCCCGACCCGGAACCCCAAAACTCGAAACTTGTAACTGAAACCAATACTAGAAACCCAAAACTCAAAAACCTGAAACCCAAACAATGAAACCAAAAACAAACCCTAAATTCCAAACTCAAACAAAATTTCGAAACCTGAATCCTAAAACCCAAAACCAACAACTCGAAACTTGAAACCCAAAGCTTAAAACCCGAAACCTAAAATCTAAAAGCCAATACTTAAAACGTGAACCCTAAAAACCCAAAACTCAAACCCCAAAACATTAAAAAAAAAACCCAAAACCTCAAACCCAAACTTAAATATATAAATACAAACCCCGAAACTCAAACCCCAAAAACTAAAACTTGTAACCCGAACTACAAAACCCAAAACCCAACACCTTAACTCAAACCTCGAAAGCCAAAACCCAAACCTCGAAAGCCATATCTCAGAACCCCCGAAACCCAAAAATCAAATTCAAACCTCGAACAAAAAATCAAAACTTTGAACCCAAAACCCAAACTTTGAACCCCGAATCCTAAAACTGTAACCCTAAACCATAAACAAGAAACCTAAAACTTGACACATGAAACACAAAACCTAGAATTTGAAACCCGAAACCCAAAAGCCAAAACTCAAAAAACAAAATCCAAAAGTCAAAAACAAAAATCTGAAACCTAAAACCTCAAGCTAAAAACATGAAATCCGAACCTAAAACTAGAAACCCAAAAGCTTAACGTCGAAACCCAAAACCCAAAACCGAACCTCAAAATCCAAAACCTGAAACATGAAACAAAAATCAAACCTCAAAACCGGACATGCCACAAATTGGCATGCCAAGCGGAGCAATCACCCAAACCCGAGCTCAGAATTTTTCTAATATGTTTGTTAACTTTGCAGGAAAATTAGACATTTCTAAGCCAACTTTGGAGGATCAAACGAGGCCAAAACACATGATAAATTGGCGTGGAGGAAAGGAGGATTTGCAACCAAAAACCAAGAGCTCCAGAATCAAGCCCGAACCCGAACCAAAACCCGATTGAAGTACCACGTTGCATGGTGAGTTGGAGTCCCATGCAAAAGTGATCAAGGGTTCCACGACTCAACTCTCCAGCATTTACATGGATTGAAGGAATTTTATCGCATTTTTAGATTAATTTTTACGTGAATTTTACGTTGGATATTTGGAGAACCCGAGAGGGTTTCTCGGCTAGGTTGTATTTTGTTTAGTTTTGCGTGCTTGCATGGGGTTTTGCATGAGGTATTTTTGGCTAAGAGAAGAGTATTTTGGGCTAAGGAAGAAGGGAAATTGGCTGAAGAGATTCAAGGTCACGTGGCTTTCACATTCTTGCAATCTCATTGGTCTAATTTTCCCTCCTTTATTTCAATGTCCAGCATGCAAGTTGCATGTCTTTGGCCCTCAATTGTCCCTCCCTTTTTCCCACTCTTCCCAGCAGATAAAACCTCCCTAATTTCGTGATTTTTAGGTCAATTTGGAATTTGAATTAAAGAAGCTTTTTAGCTCTCCCTTCTCGGGCAATTTCCAATTTCAGCCGGCTACCGGAATTCCTCTGGCCACCACGGTTCTCTTCAACATTTTTCCCTCCGAGCTGGAAATCTCTTCTTGCTTCAAAGTCTCCAACCTTCTTCATGGACGTAGGGTGAGCTTGAAGTCCATAAGCTCCTTCTTCCATCGTTGATTTTGTTTGCAATTTCATCTCCTCCGCTGTCCGCATTTCCGGCCACCTCCGACAACCATTACTGTTCCATTACATTCCGACCGATCCATCCACCTGATTTCCTTCATTTTTTGAGGAGTAACACCTATCTTCTTACCAAAGTTTCTCTCAAAATTTTAGCCCAAAACTCGTTCTCTTCGTTGAGTTATCGCCGTCTAAATTCCAGTCCTGATTCTGGAATTATCGGATTATCGTTTTCCATATAACTTAACCCGATTCTCCCACTTCCTAAATCTAAACCCCCTCTGTGTCAAAACCCAAAACACGAACCTTGAAACCTGAGAACCCCAAAACACAATACACGAAACAAAAAACTTAAAACCGAAACATTAAAAACGAACACTAAACCTGAAACCTGCACCCCAAATCACAAAAACAAAAACCGAAAACATGAAACCCCAAACTCAAATTCAGAAACCCGAAAACAAAATTTAGAACTCGAAACCAGAAACCAAAACATGATTCCCGAAACCTTCAACCAAAATCTGAAACCCAAAACCTGAAAATTAAAACATGAATTGAAACCCAAAACTCGAAACACGAATCCTAAAATCGAAAACCCGAAATCAAACCCTCGAACCCAAAACTTGAAACGAGAGACCTAAAACTCAAAGCCAAAAACACGAACCCTAAAACCCAAAACCCAAAGCCGAAACCTCCAAAATAGGAAACCCAATACCTAAAAATCAAACCCCGAGACACAATACTCAAACTAAAAAACTTAATCCCAAAACCTGAAAACTTAAAACTCGAAACCCAAAACCCAAAACCCGAAGGTTGAAAACTTAAACATGTAACTCGAAAAAAATACATTAAAACCAACACCTGAAACTCAAATTTTGAAACCCAAAAAGGGAGTTCAGAACTAGAAACCTGAAACCTATGACCTGAAACCTTCAACTATAAACCTGAAACTCAAAACCCGTTATCTTGACCTTAAAACCTGAATTTTTAAAACAAAAAGATGAAACTTGAAAACAAAAATCCAAACCCAAAACCATACACTCGAAACCCAAAACTGGATACTTGAAACCCAAAACCCAAAACGTGAAAATCAAAACCTATAACCTGAAACACTAACAAATACATGAAAGTAGAACACAAAAACCTGAAACCCGAAACAAAAACTTAAAACCCGAAACATGAAACTGAAAAACCAAAACTACCCTTAAAAATAAAACCCAATCCACAAATCCTAAAACCCAAAACTCAAAATCAATCTTGAAACTCGAAACCCGAAACCCAAAAAACGAAAACCAAAACACAAAATCCAAAACCCGAAATAAAAAACCCAAAATCCAAAACAGAAAACCCAAAACCCAAAACACAAAAACCAAAACCCAAAACTCAAATTCAAAACCTGAAACCTGAATCTTGAAACCAAAAACCTGAAATGAGAAAACCAAAATACAAAACACAAAACCCAATCCTAAAACCCAAAACTCAAAACTTGAGACCCGAAACAGAAAACTCAAACCCAGAACCAGAAACCGAAAACATAAAACTCGAACCGCAAAACCCGAAACTAAAACCTTGAGACCTAAAACCCTAAACCAGAAAACTTAAATCTGAAATGCAAAACAAGAACCCTGAACCCAAAATCCAAAACATGAACTTTGACCTAGAGACCCAAAACTCGAAGGCCAAGCCCTAAACCAGAAATAGAAAAACTAAAACAAGATACCTAAAATCTGAACCACAAAACCCACAACACGAAACTTTAAACCCAAAACAGCAAACTTAAAACTTGAAACCCAAAACTTGAAACCTGAAACCCGAAAACTAAAAATCAAAACTCTAACCCCAAAAACTAAAACCCAATACTCAAAACTTGAACCCCAAAACAAAAACACCATACCCCAAAAGCCAAAACTCGAAACCCAAAACGCGACCTGAAACTTAAGCACAAAACTTGAAACATGAAACAAAAAACCTAAAACCCCAAAACCCGATTACCAAAACATGAAACACGAAACTAAAAATTCAAACCCCAAAACCCAAAAAAGGAACCCTGAGACCCAATAACCAAAACTAGAAAACTTAATCCCAAAACTTGAAAGCTTAAAACTCGAAACCAAAAAATTGAAACTGAAAGGCTTCATAACTAGAAACTTAAAAAACATTAAACCCGACACCCGAAACTCAATTTTTTGAAACTCAAAAAGGGAATTCATAACTAGAAACCTGAAACCCAGAACCCGAAACCATCAACACTAAACCTAAAACCCAAAACCCATAATCTTAACTTCAATACCTGAAATTTTAAAACCAAAACATGAAGCACGAAACCCAAAATATGAAACTTGAAAATAAAAAGCCGAAACCCAAAACCTTACACGAAACCCAAAACCTGAGACTCAAAACCTTGAACCCGAAACACTAACCAATACTAGAAAACAGAACCCAAAAACTTGAAACCCGAAAGCAAAAACTTAAAACCCGAAACATGATCTCGAAATCTGAAACTTAAAAAAAAAACCCTAAAACCTAAACCCGAACCCTGAAAACTAAAACTCAATCCCTAAATCCTGAAACCCAAAACTCATAATAAACCCACAAACACCAAAACACAAAAAATGAAACAAAAAACCCAAAACCCAAAACCCAATACTCAAAAAAAAAACTTGAAACCTGAAACCCAAAACCTGAAATGATAAACCCAAAATTCTAAACACAAAACCCAAATTCTAAAACCCAAAACTCAAAATCAGAGACCCGAAACACAAAACTCAAACCCCAAAACCAGAAACCTAAAACATAAAACTTAAAACGCAAAACCCGAAACTAAAACCTTTAGACCTAAAACCCAAAATAAGAAAACTTAAATTTGAAACGCAAAGGGCTTATGGGCTTATGGCTAAGTGCTAAGGTCTTATGGCTTAGGGTTTTGAACATAGGGTTTAGGGATATGTGCTTATGGCTTAGGCTATAGGCTTAGGAATTAGCACTTAGGACTTAGGGATTATGGCTTTGGGCTAAGGTCGATGGGCTTTAAGCTTAGGGCTTTTTTCTTAAGGCCTAAGGCTTTGGCTTTAAGGCTTAGGACTTTGGGCTTAGGAATTAGAGCTTTAAGCTTAAGGCTTAGGGATTTAGGCTTAGGACTTATGAATATATACTTAGGTCTTAGGGTTTAGGGTTTAGGGCTTAGGGCTTAGGGCTTAAGGCTTAAGGCTTAAGGTTTACGGTTTCAAGATTAGGGGGTTTTATACTTAGGGCTAAGGGTTGAGAGCCTTAGGCCCTAGAGTTTTGGGATAAATACTTATGGTTTTGGGCTTTAGGGTTAAGGCTTTTAACTTTGGGCTTATGACTTAGGTCTTTGGGCTGACAACTTTAAACATAGAGGTTTGGCTTAGGGCTTAGGGCTTTAGAATTTTGGCTTAGTGCTTAGAGCTTACGAGTTTAGGACTTATGGCTTTGGGATTATGTCTTATGGTTTGGGCTATGACATTGAACTTTGGTCTTATGACTTAGTGCTTGGGATAATGGCTTATGTCATAGATGTTTGGGCTTAAGGCTTATGGCTTTGGGATTAGGGTTTAGGGCTTAGGGCTTAGGACTTAGGACTTAGGACTTTAGGCTTTAGGCTCAGCGATTTAGACTCAGAGCTTTAGGCTGTTATTTTAAGGCTTTGGGCTTAGCGCTTGAGGGTTTTTGCTTAAGGGTAAGACTTAATACTTTCACCTTATCAACTGGCGCTTAGGGTTTAGGGTTTTATGCTTTTGGCTTACGACTCGGGAATTAGGGCTTCGAGCGTAAAGTTTAGGCGTTTGACTAAAGTGTTAGGGCTTAGTGCTTAATTCTTAGGGCGTTGAGCTTGACTCTTAAAAATTAGGATCAGGGCTTTAGGACTTACTGATTAAGGCTTAGGTTGCAGGGTTAGGGCTTAGACCTTTTGGCAGAGGGCTTAGGGCTTTGAACTTTCATCTTAGGGCTTTAGGCTTAGGGCTTTGGATTACAGGCTTAGTGCTTAGATCTTAGGGCTTACTAGGGATTTGGGCTTAGGGATTTCTGCTTTGTGCTTTAGACTTTAGGCTTAGCACTTAGGGCTTATGGGTTAGGGCTTTGGGATTTGGGCTTAGTGCGTTAGGCTTTGGGTTTAGGTCTTATAGCTTTTGGCTTTTGTCTTAGGGATTAGGTCTTATAGCTTAGGAATTATTGATAAAGGATTAGGACTTTGCCCTTGTGGCTTAGCTGCGAGGGGTTATGGCATAGGGCGTATGAATTATGGCTTTGGTTGTAGGACTTTAAGGTTGGGGCTTAGGGCTTAGGTCTTTAGGCTTATGGCTTTGGGATTAGGTATTAGGGCTAAGGGATTAGTGTTGTGGCTTAGTTTTTTGGGCTTAGAGTTTAAGGCACTGGGCTTAGGTCTTAGTGTTAAGGCTTTTGTGCTAAGGGCTTTGGTTTTTTTGCTTAGGGCTTAAGGCTTTGAATTTGGGCTTAGGGCTTAGGGTTTGGACTAACCGTTGATGACATAGCGGTTTCGGTTTAGACCTTTGGGCTTCTTTTTTAGGCTAACAACTTAGCACTTTGGTCTTAGGGCTTTGTGCTTTTGACTTTGGCCTAGCAGTAAGGCTTATGGGTTAGGGCATTGGGATTTGGCCTTAGTGCGTTACACTTTGTGCTTTGGTCTTATAGTTTTCAACTTTGGGCTTAATGATTAGGTCTTACAACTTACTACTTTGGGCTTTGGACTTTGGGCTTAGGGCTAGTGGCTTAGGGATTATGGCTTTAGCTTAGATATTAGGGCTAAAGGATTAGGTCTTATGGTTCATGGCAATGGGCTTAGGGGTGCTTGGCCTTTACCACTTTGGGCTTCGGCTTTTTTTTTTCCATAGAGCCTTGGGCTTAGGGCTTAGGGATATTGGCTTAGGGATTAAAACTTAGGCTTAAAGCTTTGGGGTTATCCTTAGGAATTAGGTCTTCGGATGTAGGGATTCGGATTAAGGGCTTTTTGGGGTTGTGTGTTAAGGATTAGGGGTTTAGACTTAGACCTTTGGGCGTTGGACTCAGGGATTAAGCTTAGGGCTTTGAGTTTAGGTCTTAGAGCTTTTTTCTTTGGGGTTAAGTCTTAGTACTTTGGGCTAATGATTTAAGACTTAGGGAATATGGCATAGGACTTTGGGTTTTGGTCTTTGGGCTTACGGCTTATGGCTTTTGTCTAAGGGCTTATGGCTTAGGGCTTAGGCCTAAGGACTTTGGGCTTAGATATCAGGACAAAGGGCTTAGGTTTTAGGACTTTGGATTTTGGGGCTAAGGCCTTGGGCTTATGGCTTAGGCCTTAGTCTTTTTTATTATGGTTTAGTGCATAGGGCTTTGGGCTTAGGGCATTAGGATTAAGGGCCTTTCGTTTTACTACCTTGGGCTTTGTTGTTAGGTCTTAGGGCTTGTGGTCTTAAGGCTTAGGACTTAGGGTTGAGGGCTTTATGATTAGTACTTAGAGCTTAAGGATTAGAACATAGGGCTTAAGGCTTAGGGCTTAGGGTTTCAAGCGTACGACTATAGCTTTAGGGCTTTGGGCTTAGGACTAAGGATTAGGGATTAAGGCTAAGGTCTTTGGGCTTAAAGGTAAGTGCGTTGAGCTTTGGGCCAAGGGATTTGGGCTTTAAGCTAAGGGATTTGGGCTTTGCCCTTAGTGCGTTGGGCTTTTGGCTTATGAATTTGGGCTTTGAGTTTAGGGCTTAGGGATTACAGCTTAGAGCTTTGAGTTGAAGGATTAGGGCTTAGGGCTTATGAATTTGGGCTATGAGTTTAGGGCTTAGGGATTCCAGCTTTGAGCTTTGAGCTTAGGGATTAGGGCTTAGGGCTTTGGGATTTAGTCTTAGGTGTCAAGTGTTAGGGCTTAGGGCGTAAGACATAGGGCTTTGGGATGAGGGTTTAGGGCTTTGGGCTTTGGGCTTTGGGCTTTGGGATTAGGGCTTAGGGATTCGAGGTTAGGGCATTGAGCTTTTTGCATAGGCTTTATGCTTAGGTATTATGGCTAAGGGATTATGGTTGATGGCTTAAGGCTTAGGGCTTAAGCTTCATGCTTGGCGTTTAGGGCGTTGAAGTTTTTGTGTAGGGCCTTAGGATTATGGATTGAGGCTTTGGGCTTTGGGCTTAGGGCATAGTCCTTAGGGCATTAAGGTTAGGAGTTAGATCTTAGGGCTCAGAGCTTTGGGCTTTGGGCTTTTGGCTTACGAATTAGGAACTAAGCTTAGGGCTTTGGGCTCAATTCTTAGGGCTTAGGGCTTATGACTTTTGGCTGAGGAGTTAGGCAATAGGGCGTAAGGCTTAGGGCTTTGGTCTTTAGGGTCAACGGTAAAGGCTTTAGACTAAGGTCTTAGGTCTTAGGGTTGAGGGCTTTGGGCCTAGATGTCTGTACCTAGGGTAGGATCGAGATTAACCTAAGTGGAGGGGGGTGAATTAGGTTAACTAAACATTTTCGTTTACTAAGTGAAGTTCGTGCGAATTGTTTTGTTATTTCTAAACTCTAGTGCGGAATACTTAAACAAATAAATAAGAGTTTAGAGTAAGAGAGTTACACCAGATTGGTAATGCGATTCGGCCAACCTTGCCTACGTGCGCGCTTCAAGGTACCTCCTTGAAGATCTTTCCAGCTCAAAGCTCTAGCTTCACTCCGATTCACTTACGGGTGTCAACCAAACCTTTGACTCTTTTCTTGAAGGAGCGTCACCTCTTTTACAAAGATCGTTTAGTGAAAAACAACTTACAATTTGTACGGTTATAAAAACTGACTCAGTCAATCTAAAGAAAGATATACAAATTTAGTACTAAGATTTGAGAGAGTAAAAAAAGTTCGAGAAAAAAATTTGGCAGCAATTCGGCATAGTTTTATCTCGGTAAAATCGTTGTGTCAAAAAGAGATCACTTCATCTATTTATAGATTGCTGCAGATCTGTCAAGTTGGGTTGACACAAATCTTGTTGGGGTCGACACAAGCACTAGCCGGTAGACATAGAAATAATATAGCCATTAAGAGTTTTCTCACTGTTGGTGTTGATCTTGCGAATTGGGTCGACACAAATGCTGTTGGTCGACACAAAATCTTCTCTGGAAATTGTTTGGGTCGACACAACGTTTGTGCGGTCGACACAAAAACGAGTTGGCTTAAACGTTAGTCCACATGTAAAATGATGGGTCGACACATGAATTTGGGTAGGGTCAACATAGTGTTATATCTAGGGTCGACACACACAGTTTGGATGGGTCGACACATTAGCACGCATTACTGCCTTTTTGGGTCGACACAAAATTTATAGGTGGGTCGACACAAATGGAATCTCTCGCCTCTGTTTTGAACAGGGGTCGACACAAATGCTCTAAGGGTCGACACAATCACTCAAAGGCTGAGCTTCAGGATTATCTAAGGGTCGACACAAAAAGCTAGGGGTCGACACAAACTGCATATATATGAAATTTCTGTAGAACTTAAACAAATTGTTAGAGTTTAATTGTACCCTTCAAAGAGGGTATTTCTCATGAATGGTTAAGTCTAATTTAAGCATTGTAAAGTAGTTTATTTTATCTTTCACGCTCATCTTACATAGTTATCATAAAAAACAATTGATTACTTTAAACATACTTTTAAAGCTAACACGTAGGGCTTAGGTTTTATGGCTTTGATTTTAGTCCTAGGGCTTTTGGCCTATGGCTTAGTGCTTTGGGTCTATGGCTTAGGGCTTCAGCTTTAGGATTAGGGCTTATGGCTTAGGGATTTAGGATTAAGCCTTAGGCTTTTGGACTAAGGGCTTTGGGCTTTATTGTTAGGGCTTATGGCTTGGGGCTTAAGCTTAGGGTTTGAGCTTAGGGTTCAGAGCATTGTGATTAGGGCTTAGGGCATTGGGCTTTGGTTTTGAAGCTTTATCCTTAGGGCTTACAACTCAGAAGTCACATCATATGGCTTAAGGCTTAGTGTATTGGACTTAGGCATTAGTGCTTAGGGCTTTAGGCCTAATTGTCATGGTGTAGGGCTTAAGTCATACGACTTAGGGCTTTAGGTTTAGTGTTTATGGTTTTGAGCTTTCGCCTTTCACATTAGGTCTTATGNCCCACTCTTACTGATTCGGAGGATCATACATCCTTCAAATTAGTTAGCCATGCTAAGGAGTCAAAGCATACTCAAAAAGTTGCTAAGACTTGCAAAGAAAAAATTTGAAAAACAAAATAGGTTAGCTTGAACAGGCACATTGGTTTGTGACCTAAATTTTTGTTTTTAGGTGTTGAGGAGTCGATCTGTGACTGCCTTACTCATTTGATGTCTCCTTTTTGTGTCTTGGCTTCGGCTACAGATGAGTTGCTAATTTGCAGCTTTCTCCCCTTCGACTGAAGTTCACGAGGAACACGTGAGAGGTCAACTCTTAGTCACTAGATGCGTGCTTAACGTTCAAGCCAAAGATGATGGATATAAATTAAAAAGAGAGCATATATTTCATACTAGATGACATGTGAATAAAAAGATATGTAGTGTCATAGGTGATAGCAATAGTCGCACTAATGGCACTAGTACTTTGTTACTAAATGAGTGAAAATTCCTTTGTGACTTTGTTCTTATGAAAGCAACAAATATTTTATTAGCAAGACCATGGCAATTTGATAAAAAAAGTCATGCATAATAGGTTCAGGGATAAGTATATCACTATTCAAGATGGTAAGACAATTATTCTCAAGCCTCTTAAATCATGAGAAGCTAGTGAGGATCTAGAGATAATTACAACAGATTTCAAAATGAGAAAAATGCCAATATATATGAGCAAAGGATTGAAAAGGAAAGCAATGGAAATGATATACTGTAAAAGAAAACAATAGGAAAAAGAAAAGAAAGGCAAAGAGAGAAAACAAGAGTGAGAGAGAAAACAAGAGCGAGAGAGAAAACAATAGGAGAGTGGGAAAATGAGTGGATAGCAAAAAAAGTGAGGTGAAAGTGCGATGTTTGCAAGGTAACAAGTACTTGTACTCTTATACAAGGATATTCATCTTTCAACTAACGAGCTAAACCCTTCGTTTCCAAATATTTTTTCTACTATTTTAAAGGAATATGAAGATGTCTTCCTAGAATAAGTTTCAAGTTGGTCACCTCCTTGACGAGGAATCCCAATAGGCCGGCATACCGAGCTAATTCCAAAGATGCAAAAGAAATCCAAAAACAAGTCGACGAGCTAGTAGAGAAGGGTTTCATAATGGAGATTCTTAGTCCATGCTCGGTTCCACTGATTTTAGTTCCAAAGAAGGATGGGACCTGACAAATATGCGTGGATTTTTTAGTTATCAACAGATCACGATAAAGTATCAACATCCTAGTGAAAGGTAGATTATATGGTTGATAAGTTTCATGGTTCATGTTTATTTTAAAAAAGAGATTTAAAAAATTGATATTACCAAATACAAATATAAGAATGAGATTAATGGAATTTTTTTTTAAAATAAAGTATGGTCTTTATGTGTGGTTGATGATGCCGTTTTGATTATCTCATGCACTAATTACGTATATGAGATAAATTAATTATGTAGTAAGAGCTTTTGTTGGAAAGTTTGTTGTTTTCTTACTTTGATGATATATTCATATATAGCAAAGTTTTAGATGGACATGTTGAACCTTTGAACTCGATTTTTATTGCTTTGTGAGAAAACCAACTTTATGCTGTATATGAATATGAAAGTTTGAAGCACTTAAAGTCACAAGGAAAACTACACAAAAGGCATGCAAAGTGAATGGAGTTTATTGAAATGTCTCCATATGTTATAACTACAAGAAAGGTAGGGAAAATATTGTTGTCGATGCATTATCTCAAAGGTACATACTTCTAACTTCCTAACAATCTAAATTGATTGTAATTTGAATAAATTAAATAATTATATGAGGTAGATTTGGATTTTGGTGAAATTTGAAAATTGCGTAAAAAGATTACATATTTAGATTATTATAGACACAAAGGTTATTTGTTTATAAAAGATAAGTTTTGTGTTGTATCGACATTATTCAACAATTAGTTGTAGGACCAAGATTGTCAATTTTCATCCTCCAATGCAGAAATTTATTCTTTTACGCGGTTAATTGTGCAAAGAAAAGGCCAATTACATAAGCTGTTAATGCTCATCAATTACTGAAAAATGGGTGTAAAGGATTCTTAGCAAGTATTATTGATACTCGAAAACAACCTAGTGTCCAACAGAAGGAGATTCTAGTAGTGGAAAATTTTACAGAGCTCATTTTAGATAAATTTAGGCAGCATAAGTTAGATGCAAAATTTTCAAAATGCAAATCTTTGCTACATCGAGTGAATTTTCTCGGCTATGTTATCTCCAAAGATGGTATTTCCATGGATCCAGCAACAATTCAACTAATCAAAGATTGGACATAGCCAAGGAATGTGGGAGATGTACAAAGTTTTCTTTGGCTCGCAGGCTATTATAAAAAATTCATTTAAGGATTCTCGGAAACTGTTATGCCTTTAACACAATTAACCTAGAATTTATCAATTCTTGTGGTCAATTGATTGTGAATCAATAATTAAAAGATAAACTAGCAATAGGCTTCGTATTAAAACTTTTAAATGGAGATGGAAATTTGAATATTTATTGTGATACATTGAAGATAAAAGTTGGATGTGTACTTATGCAAGAGGAGAAGGTGATTGCATAAGCATTAAGGCAATTGAAAGAATTTGAGAAAAAACAACTCAGACACATGATTTAGAGCCTGCTAGTGTAGTTTTTGCTCTCAAGATATGGAAGCACTATCTATATGGGAAGTCATGTGAAGTATATTTTGACCATAAAAGTTTCAAGGATATTTTTACACCAAAAGAGCTTAATATGCGACAACAGAGATGGTTTGGATTCTTCAAGGATTATGACTTTGAAATGAAGTATCACTTAGAAAAATTCAACGTTGTTGCCGATGCGTTAACTAGAACATACATTTTTAAGCAACAAACATTATCGGCTTTATCACTATAGAATTAGTGTTTTATCAGGATTAAGGCATAATTAGTGATAATTATGGATTATTAAGGTTTAATAATAATGATTAATTAACGTAATCTTGCGGGATAGCTTAGTACTAATGTAAACTAGTTATTTAAGCTAATAATGATTAAAATCATAACGATAAAGGTATTTTACAGATTAAATTAGCTTGTAATGGTTAAATGGTAAAATTAAATTGATAAGTTTGGCCAAAGGGTATTTTCACCACATAAACGATCTAGAAATATTAGAGAATTTATGATCATTAGCCATTTTTGTGCTTAAGAGAGAGAGTGGGAGACAAGAAGAGAGAACTTGAGAGAAAGGTGTTTTATAGATAGAGATAGAGATGGAGGTGTAAGAAGTTAAAATTCAAAACATTAAATCCTAAACCTGAAACCTAAACATAAACACCAAAATTCAAAATCGTCAAACCCAACAACCCAAAACCCTAACCCTCAACCTGGAACCCAAAACCCAAAACCCAAAAATATAAATTTGAACCAGAAACTTAAAACTCATAAACTTAAGAACGAAACCTCAACCTCAAAATCCAAAACTCAAAACCCAAAACAAGAAAACAAAATTCAAACCTCGAAACCCAAAACCAAAACCCGAACCCTGAACCTCGAAACAAAAAAAAATGAAAAACCCAGACCCTAACCTTGAAACCCGAAATCCAAAAAAATAAACCCCATACCAGAAACCTAAAACCCAAAAACCCAAAACTTGAATCTGAAACACAAAACCTAACCCTAGATCCCTAAACCCGAAACCCAAAAGTCGAAACTTGAAACCTGAACCCAAAAACCCAATACTAAAAACTTAAAACTCAAAAACCTAAAACCCAAAACCAAAAACTCGAACTCCAAAACTCGAAAACAAAACTCGAACCCCAAAACTCGAAACCTAAAACCTAAAACCCAAAACCTACAACTCGAAACCCGAAACCCGAAGCCCAAAACTCGAAACTTAAAATCCAAAACCCAAAACATAAAACGTGAACCCAAAAACAAAAATCTCGAACCCCGAAACATTAAACAAAAAACCAAAACTTGAAACAAAAAAATTAAATATATAAACTCAAACCCCGAAACCCCAACCAAAAACCTGTAACTGAAACCACAAAACCAAAAACACAACACCTGAACTCGAACCTCGAAACTTAAAACACAAAACCTAAACTCGAAACCCATATCCCAAAACAAGAACTGTGAAACCCAAAAATTGAATTCAAACCTTGAACCAAAAATCAAAACTTTGAACCCGAAACCTAAAATTTAAGAATCCTGAAACTAGAACCCTAAACCCTAAACAAGAAACTAAAACTGGAAACATGAAACCCAAAACCCGAAAGTCAAAACCCCAAACTCTTAAACTCGAACCCTGAAACCCAAAAACTTAACCGCAAACCCAAAACTCGAAAAACAAAACTCAAAAGCAAAAAACCAAAACATGAAACCTAAAACCTCAAGCCAAAAACCTGAAATCCAAACCTGAAACTCGAAACCCAAAACTTGAATGCCGAAACCTGAAATCTGAAATCTGAAACCTGAACACCAAAACGCAATACACAAAACCCAAAACTCAAAACTGGAAACTTAAACTCCAAAACATGAAAAATGAACCCTAAACTTGAAATCTGAACCCTAAATCACAAAAACCGAAACCCAAAACCTGAAACCCAAGACTCAAATTCAGAAACCCGAAAAGCAAATTTATAACTCGAAACTTGAAATAGGAAAAAACATGAACCCCAAAACCTTCAACCAAAACCTGAACTTTGAAGTCGAATTGAAACCTAAAACTCAAAACAAGAAACTGAAAACCCAAAACCCAAACACAAACCTCGAAACCCAAAATCTGAAAATCAAAATCCAAAACCTGAAACAGGAGAAGTAAAACTCAAAACCATAAACTTGAACCCTGAAACCCATTAGCCAAAACCGGAACCCCAAAATAGGAATCCCAAAACCCAAGAATGGAACCTTGACACCTAATACCCAAAACTAAAAAACTTAATCCTAAAACCTGAAAACTTAAACATGTAGCCTGAAAAAAAAAACATTAAACCCAACATCCAAAACTCAACTTTTGAAACCCAAAAAGGGAATTCAGAACTAGAAACCTGAAACCCAGAACACGAAACCTTCAACCCTAAACCTAAAACCCAAAACCCAAAACCCGTAATCTTAACTTCAAAACCTGAATTTTTAAAACCAAAACATGTATCACAAAACCCAAAATATGAAACTTGAAAATAAAAACATGAACCCAAAACCTGAATCTCAAAACCCAGAACTTGAAACACTAACCAATACTTGAAAATAGAACCCAAAAACGTGAAACCCGAAACAAAACACTTAAAACGCGAAACAAGAATCTTGAAACCCGAAACTTAAAAAAACACCCCCCAAAACCTAAACCCAAACCCTAAAAATTGAAACCCAATCCCAAAATCCTGAAACCCAAAACTCAAAATCAACACCCAACACGAAACCCCAAACCCAAAACGCAAAATCCAAAACACAAAAAACGAAATAAAAAATCCGAAACCCAAAACCGAAAACAAAACTCCAAAACGTGAAACCCAAAACCTGAAATGAGAAACCTAAAGTTCAAAACGCAAAACCCGAATCCTAAAACCTAAAACTCAAAACCTGATTCCCAAAACATAAAACTCGGACCCGAGAACAAGAAACACAAAACCTAAAACTCAAACTGAAAAGCCGAAACTAAACATTGAGACCTAAAACCAAAAACCAAAATCTTAAATCTGAAACCCAAAACCCAAACCCTTAACCCAAAACTGGAAAAAGGAACTTTGAAACTAGAGACCTAACACTCAAACGCCAAGCCCTAAACTGCCCAAACCATAAAACTAGATACCTAAATTCTGAAACACGAAACGCATAAGTCGACTTTTGAAAACCAAAACCTGAAACTTAAAACTCATAACCAAAAACTTGATACCTGAAACCCGAAAACTAAAACTCGTAACTCAAACACAAAAAACTAAAACCCAATACTCGAAACTTGAACTTCAAAAAAAAAAAAACAAAACTCGAAACCTTAAACACAAAAATTAAAAAATGAAACGAAAAACCTGTAACCCAAAAACCGAACACAAATATTCGAAAACCTAAACATGAAACGTGAAACATGAAACGTGAAACATGAAACTCAAAACCCAAACCCCAAAACACAAAACTTGAATCCCAAAACTGGAAACTCGAACCCGACACCCAAAACTCAAACCTTAAAACAAAATATCCCAATTCAAATTTCGAAACACAAAACCCGAGCTCTGAACCGAAAACCTGAACCTTAAACCCCGAAACCCAAAAATGAAAAATCGTAGCTCGAAACGTCAAACCCAAAATACGAAACCTAAAACTCAAAACCAAAAACCTAAAACTCAAAACCAAAAACCTAAAACTCAAAAGTTGTACCCCAAAATGCAAAATTTTAAATCTGATCCCTGAACCCCAAAACAAAAACCTCGAACCCCGAAACTTGAAATCCAAAACTTAAAATTTAAAACTTTAAACTAAAAACTCAAAACCCGTAAAATGAACCATGAATTTGAAAACCAAAACCTGAGACCCAGAACCCATAACCTTAAACCCAAAACCCTAACCCCAAAACCTAATACCCAAAGCCAGAAATCTTAAACCCGTTATCAAAAACTTAAAACACAACACCAAAACCCTCGAACTAAAAACTCGAAACCCAAATCCCGAAACCTAAAACTTGAAACCCAAAATACGAAACCTAAAACCCAAAACCTAACACACGAAAACCCAAAACCAAAAACCCAGACCCAAAAACAAAAAACAAACATCCAAAAACACAAAACGCAAAACTTAAACATGAAACCCTAAACTTAAAACTCGAAACACAAAACTGGAAATCTAAACCTTGAAAACTCAAACCTTTAACTTGAACAGCAAAACGAAAATCCCAACACCCGAAACTCGAACCTCGATACCCAAAACCGAAGCACTAAACTCTGAACTCAAAACTTAAAACCCAAAACCTAAAACCCGAAACTTAAAATTTTAAAACAAAAACATGAAGCACGAAACCCAAAATATGAAACTTGAAATTAAAAACACGAAACCCAAAACCTTACACGAAACCTGAAACTCAAAATCCAGAACTCGAAAAACTAACCAATACCTGAAAACAAAACCCAAAAACCTGAAACCTGAAACCAAAAACTTAAAACCCGAAACATGAATCTCGAAACCCGAAACTTAAAAAAAACACCAAAACCTAAACCCGAACCATGAAAACTGAAACCCAATCACCAAATCCTGAAACCCAAAACTCAAAATCAACCACCAAACACCAAACCCAAAACCCAAAACCCAAAATCGAAAACACAAAAAACGAAACAAAAACCGAAAACCCCAAACTCAATACTCAAACCCAAAAATATGAAACCTGAAAACCAAAACCTGAAATGAGAAACCCAAAATTCAAAACGCAAAAGCAGAATCCTAAAACCTAAAACTCAAAACCTGAGACCCAAAACACAAAACTTTAACCCGAGAACCGGAAATGTAAAATAAGAAAAACGAAATGTAAAACCGAACCCGAAAAGCTGTAACCAAGACAAAAAACCCAAAAGTTTGAACCCAAAAAACCTGAAACCATGAACTTGAAACTCGAACATGGAAACCCAAAACCCAAACCTTGTACTAAAACAAAAAATTAGAAATGCGAAACATGAACCCCAAAACTTAAACCCCGAAATTGAATCCCGAATTTAAACCTTAAACCATGAACTTGAAATACGAACTTTAATCCGTGAGACCCAAAACTTGAAACCCCAAACCCTAAACCATAATCCCGAAACCTTAAACTCGAAACCCCAAACCCAGAACCAGAATCCTGAAACCTTAAACTCAAAACCCAAAACTGAACCCTAAACTTGAAACCTAAAACATAAACATTGAACCCTGAGAACCGAAACTTGAACCCCAAACCCTAAACCCAACACCTCGAAACTTATATCCAAATTCAAACCTCGAAACGAAAAACCCAAAACTTGAACCCGAAATGAAACCTTAAACCCATAAACTCAAAAACCCAAACCTGAACCTTATAACAAAAATATCAAACCCAAAACTGAAAACTCAAACTCCAAAACCTATAAAATGACTCTGAATTTGAAACCCGAAACCTTAGACCCATAACCCAAACCCTTAAACTCAAAACCCAAAACCCAAAACCTAATACCCATATCTCGAAACCTAAAACCCACTAAAAAAACTTAACAAAAAAAATCCTAAAACGCAAAACTCAAAACCCAAACCCGAAACCTAAAACTTGAACCCGAAATACAAAACCTAAAGCACAAAACCCAAATTCTAAACACGAACCTAGAACCCAAACTAAATAACCCGAAACCAAAATCCCAAAATGCGAAACCCAAAACACAAAACAAAAACATGAAACCCAAAACATAAAACTCGAAATGCAAAACCTGAAACCCGAACCTTGAAAACGTAAACCTGTAAGCCGAACCACAAAAGCAAAAACCCAACACCCGAGTGTCGAACCTCAATACCCAAAATACAAACCCTGAAACCCAAAACCAAAAACCTAAATACCAAAACTTCAAAACCGGAAACCTGATATCTTAAACCCGAAACCTGAAACCCAAACCCAAAAACCTAAAACTAGAAACCCAAAACCCAAACCCAAGACCCGAAACCTAAAACCCAAAACCTAAAACCTAGAATGAGAAAGCCCAAACTAAAAACCTAAACCTCAAACCCCAAAACCCAAAACTCAAAACATGAAACCCGAAACCTAAAACCCAAACCCCAAAACTTGAAACCCTAACGTCAATACCAAAAACCCAAAACAAAAAACTGAAACTTAAAACTCAAAAACTAAAACTGAAAGCACGAAAACAAAAATTAAAAACCTATACTACAAAACCCAAAACCAACGCACGAAAGTCAAACCCCAAAACCCAAAACCCTAACCATGAACCCTAAACCTAAAACTTGAAATCCGAAACTCCAAATCCAAAACCCAAAACCACAACACCAAAAAACTTATACTCAAAAAGCAAAGTGAAACCGGAAATCCCAACCCCAAAATCCAAAATCCAAAACCTGAAACTCAAACCCTCAAACAAAAATCATAAAACCTGAACCATAAACCCTAAACTCAAAAGACGAAACTAAAAAGACGAAACCTTAAACCCAAAACAAAAAATGCAAAGTCTGAAACCTAAAACCCGAAAAAAAAAATTCAAAACCTGAAACCATAATTCTTACCAAAAACTCAAACCCCAAAACCTTGACCCAAAAACCCAAAACCTGAAACTTGAAACCCAAATTCAATTCTCAAAAGCAAAAACCCGAACCGTGAACCTCAAAACTTGAAAACTGAAACTTGAAACACGAAACCAGAACCCAATACCCAAAACCCGAAACCTAGAATGAGAAAGCCCAAATTCAAAACCTGAACCCCCAAAACTAAAATTAAAAACATGAAACCTGAACCAACAATCCAAACCCCAAAACCCAAACACGAAACTTGTAACCTGAACAACAAAACTCAAAACCCTAACCTCAGTACCCAAAAGCCAAAACATTAAACAAGAAACTTAAAACTCAAAACTCAAAACTTGAAACCTAAAAACTAAAATCCAAAACCTAAAAAGGAAAACCAAAGCCCAATACCCGAAAGTCAAATCCCGAAACTCAAAACCCTAATCCTGAACCCTAAACCCAAAACTTGAAATCTGAAACTCAAAACCCAAAACTCAAAAACTAAACACCAAAAAACCTATAACTCAAAAACTAATCTGAAACCCAAAACCCCAAACCAAAATCATGAACCCTGAACCTGAAAACAGAACTAAAAAGATGAAACCCAAAACCCGAAACTAAAAAGCTGAAACCCATAACCCGAATCTGAAAACGGAAAACCTGAAACCATAAATCCAACCCAAAACTCTAAACCCAAAACCTTAGCCACAAAACCATAGCCCAAAAACCCAAAACCCAAAACCGGAAACCTAAATTCAAAGCAACAAACCTAAAACCAAAATCGTGAACCTCGAAACTTGAAAACCTTGAAACCTGAAACACAAAACAAAAAAACCCAAAACCCGAATTCTAAAACCCAAATACCTAAAACTCAAAACCAAAAACTCAAACTCCGAAACCCAAAAAAAAACCCTTGAATTCGAAAATAAAACATGAAACACATAACTTGAACCCAAAAACCCAAAACCCAAACCATGAAACTCAAAACAAGAAACCCAAACCTGAAACCTAAAATCTGAAACACAAAACCGAAAACTGAAACCAAAAATCTAAAACCCAAAACTTAAGAACATAAAAACTCAAACCACAACCCCGAAACCCAAAAAAAAAGCCGAAACCTGAAACCTAAAACTTAACAATTGAAACCCAAACCCCAAAAACATAAAACTTAACAATTGAAACCCAAACCCCGAAAACCCGAACCACAAAACCAACACCCAAACTCGAACCTCAAAATGCAAAACCCAAAACTTAAACCCAAAACCCAAAACTCAAAATCCATATCCCAAAATGAGAACTTCAAAAGCCCAAAACCAAATTTTTTTTTGAACCCACAACAAAAACTTTGAACCTGAAACCAAATCTTCCAACCCTAAGATTCGAAACTGAAACCCTAAACCCTAACAAGAAACCTATAACTTGAAACATAAAACCCAAAACCTAGAATTTGAAACCTGAAACCCAAAACCAAAAACTCAAACTATGAAACCCAAAAACTTAACCCTAAACCCAAAACTCCAAAAAAAAAATAGAAAAGACAAAAACCAAAACCTAAAACCTAAAACCTCAAGACAAAAACATGAAATCCAAATGTAAAACTCAAAATCAAAACTTGAACGCCGAAACCCAAAAGCTGAACCTCAAAATTTAAAACCTGAAACATGAAACCTAAATTCAAACCTCAAAACCCAAAACACGAACCTTAACTCAAGACCCGAACCTTGAAACCTAAAACCTGAACACCAAAACCCAATACACGAAACCCAAAACTCAAAATCAAAAACTTAAACTCCAAAACATGTAAAAATGACCCTAAACGTGAAACCTGATGACATGCCACAGATTGGCATCTCGAGCGGAATACTCATCTGAGCCTGAGCTTGGGAATTTTCTAATTAATTTTGTAAGGATACCTAATGAGCTCTGGAACCCATATTCTGGCCACCGAGAGACAACCGGAGTTGGTCATCCTTCCGAGCTAGAATGACCTATCCTTACAATATTTCTCCAGCCATCTTCATAGTCTAAGGGTGAGAGTGTCGATCATCAGCTCAAGCATCCTTTTTTAATTGAAAGGAACCACCTTTTACTTCAAATCCCCGTATCCGGCCATTCTGCATCCGTCTTCCATCTCGCCTCCACAACTCCCAAACCATCCGTGAGAATTTTTCCAAATTTGGAGGTGATCTTTTAACCTTATTCATTTAAAAAACCTCCAAATTTCAGCTCCAAACTCATCTTTGTTTACAAGTTACAATCATTTCACATTCATCCTTGTTTTCCCAGATCTGCTGTGAAAACCCTAAATTATCCCCTTAACCGTTTTCACCATTGTCGGCATATCTTTAAATCCGTGCGTGAGAATCTTGTAATTTTTGGAGCCCATATTTAACCTTTATTCCTTAAGACTTCATTCAAATTTTGATAAAAATCTCACTCCCCTTTGCGAGATCTAAGCGTCCAAAGTTCATCCCAAATCCTATTTTTCGGGTAATCCCTAAAAATCCGCCGATAAAAAATATTTCCCTTATTCCAATCCCTTATTTCGTGTCACCTGAACCCCAAATCACAGAAACCGAAACCCGGAACCTGAAACTCGAGACTTAAATTCAGAAACTCAAAAAGCAAATTTAGAACTAGAAACCCGAAACCAAAAACATGAACTCCAAAACCTTCAACCCAAAACCTTCAGCCGAAAACTACAATTTAAAACCCAAAAGCCAAAACCTTAAACGACTAACCTAAAACTCAAAACAAGACCCCAAAACACAAAAACTTGAACCCATAACAGGAAACACAAAACCTAAAACTCGATCTGCAAAACCTGAAACTCGATTCGCAAAACCTGAAACTAAATTCTTTAGACCTAAAACCCAAAACAAGAAAACTTAAATTTAAAAGTCAAAACCTGAACCCTGCACGCGAAACATGAACTTTGAACCTAGAGACCCAAAACTATAAAATGCGAAGCCCTAAACCGAAAACCCAAAACCTAAAACCGGATACCTAAAATCTGTAACACGAAACCCACAACACGGAACTTGAAACCCAAAACATGAAACTTAAAACTCAAAAACTAAAACTTGAAACCTGAAACTCGAAAAATAGAACTCGAAACTTGAACCCCAAAACCGAAAACCCAAAACTCTAAACTTGAACCCCAAAACATAAAAAGGTACCCCAAAAACAAAACTCGAAACCCAAAATGCAATCCAAAACCTTAAACACAAAAACTGAAACATGAAACCAATAACCTGAAATCCAAAAACCGAACCCCAAAACCCGAAGACCAAAACATGAAACACGAAACTCAAAATCAAAACCCTGAATCCCAAAACTAGAAACTCGAACATTGACACCCAAAACCTGAAAACTTTAAACCTCTAGAAAAGAAACTTAAACCTCAAACCCTAAACCCTAATCACACGAAATCTAAAACCTGAAACCCAAAACGTAAACCCAAAACCCAAAACCTGTACCCAAATTCAAACCTCGAAACAAAAAACCCAAACCCTGAACCCCAAATGCAAACCTTAAAACCCAAAACTCAAAAACCCAAACCCAAACCCTATAACGAGAAAACTAAAACCCAAAACTCAAAACTCTAACTCCAAAACCCATAAAATGAATCATGAATTCGAAAATCAAAACCTGAGACCCAAAACCCAAAACCTTAAACCCAAAATCCAAACCCAAAAACCCAAAACCAACATCCCAAAACACAAAACGCAAAACTGAAACATGAAACCCTAAACTTAAAACTCGAAACACAAAACTGGAAACCTAAACCTTGAAAACTCAAACTAGTAACTGGAACATCAAAATCAAAGACCCAACACCCAAAACTCAAACCTCGATACCCAAAACCCAAACACTAAACTCAAAACTCGAAACTTAAAACCCGAAACCTGAAATTCAAAACTTAAAACAAAAAACTTGAAACCCAGAACCTGACAACAAAACTTGAAACCTAAAACCCAAAAACCAAATTCAAACTTCGAACCCAGAACCCAAAACCCAAACTTTGAATACCGAAGCCCAAAACTTGAAACCCAAAACAAGAAACCTGAAACCCATAACACGAAATCTAAAATTTGAAACCCAAAACAAGAAACCTAAAACCCGAAGCCCAAAAACTGAAAACTGTATCCCAAACCAAACTCCCAAACTAGAACCTCAAAACCCAAAACCCAAACCCTAAACCTAATACCCGAATCTGAAAACCCAAAACTTGAAACACAAAAACTTAAGCACAAAACCCAAAACTTGAAACTCAAGACTCGTAACCTGAAACCCGAAACCCAAATTAAAACCTCAAACCGAAAAACATAAACCCAAAACACAAATTTTAAGCCACGAGACCTAGACCATACCGAAACAATAAACAAGAAACCTGAAACTTCAAATCCAAAACCCAAATGCCATAACCCAAAACCCCAAACCTTAAACTCAAACCGTAAAACCAGAAACTAGAAACTAGAACATCAAACCCAAAAACTAAAACATAAACTTTGAAACCCAAAACTTTAAACTCAAATCCAAGCCCTAAATCTGAAACCTAACTCCCAAAAACCGAAACACTAAAATATGAAACCAGAAACTGACCTGAAAGCTGAAACTTGAAACTGACCTAAAACCTAAAGCCTGAATCTCAAAACTTGAAAATCAAAATGTCAAACCCAAACACAAACCTTGAACCCCTACCCAAAACTCGAAACACAAAATTCAAAACTCAAAACTAAAAACAAAAACATAAAAACTAAAAGTTAAGACCCAAAACCTTAGATTTAGGCTTAGGTCTTCGGGCTTAGGGCTTTGAGATTTTGGTTTTAGGCTTAGGGTTTAGGTCTTTGGGCTTAGAGATTTGGCCTCAGAGATTAATGATTATGTTAGGGCTTTTGGCTTAGGTTTTAGGGCTTTAAGATTAGGGCTTAGGGCTTAGGACTTAGAACTTAGAGTTTATGATGTAGGCTTATGGCTTTGGGCTAAGTGATTATGGAATAAGGCTTTGGCTTAGGTATTTGGGCTTAGGTATGAGGGCTTGGGCTTAAGCACAAGGCTTGCGGTTTGGGTTTAGGGCTTTGACTGTAGGCTTAGTGCTTAGGGCTAAGGGCTTTGTGCGCAAAGACGAAAGGTTGAAGGCTTAGTTCTTAGGGCTTAGTAAGGCTAAGGGCTTAGCGCTTAGGATTTTGTGTATAGGGCTTAGGACTTTGAACTTTGATATTAGAGCTTTAGGCTTAGGGCTTAGGTGTAAGGCTTAGGAGTTTTGGCATAGGATTTAGGTGTTTGGGATTATTGATTAACGTTTAGGGGTCTAAACTTACGACTTTTGGGATTAGGGCTTTGGCTTAGGGCTTATGGCTTACGACTTCGGCTTAAGTCTTAGCGCTTAGGGTTTTGAGATTCAGGTTTTAGGCTTTGGGTTTACGTCTTTTGGCTTAGATATTTGGGCTTAGGTCTTTGGGCTTAAATATTTGGTCTTTAGGGCTTTTGGCTTAGGTTTTAGGGCTTTAAACTTAGGGCTTAGGGCTTACGACTTAGAACTTAGGGTTTATGATTTAGGCTTATGGCTTTGGGCTTAGGGATTATGGAATAAGGCTTTTGCTTAGGTATTTGGGCTTAGTTATTAGGGCTTGGCCTAAGCTCAAGGCTTGGGGTTTGGGGTTTAAGGCTTTGACTATTGGCTTAGGGCTTAGGGCTAAGGGCTTTGTGCACAAAGATGAAAGGTTGAAGGCTTAGTTCTAGGGCTTAGGGCATAAGGGATAAGGCTAAGGGCTTAGGTGCTTAGGACTTAGTGTAGAGGGCTTAGTGCTTAGGATTTTGTGTATAGGGCTTAGGACTTTGAACTTTGAACTTATAGCTTTAGGCTTAGGGCTTAGGCATATGGCTTAGGAATATTTGCATAGGATTTAGGCTGTTTGGGATTATGGTTTAGGGGTTTAAACTTACGACTTTTGGGATTAGGGCTTTGGCTTAGGGGTTAGGGCTTCAACTTAAGTCCTAGAGCTTAGGGCTTCAGCTTAAGTCCTAGGGCTTAGGGCTTTAGACTTTATGTTTAGACCTTAATTCTTACATCTTAGTGATTACGTCGTAAGGCATAGGGCCAAGGATTTAGGTGTCTGGGATTTGGGCTTTGCGCTTAGGACTTAGAGCTTAGAGGTTAGGGCGAAGGGCTTACGTCTTAGGGCTTACGGCTTAGGGCTTAGGGCTTAGGGCTTAGGGGTTACGACTTACATCTTAGAGATTAGGGCCTAGGGCTTAAGGCTTAGGACACATGGTTTAGGCCTTAGGGCTTAGGGCTTAGAGCTTATGGCATACGACATACGACATACAACTTAGGGCTTAGTGCTTAGGGCTTTCGACTTAGAACTTTAAGCCTTTGCTTAAGCATAAGGGCTTAGGGCTTAGAGATTTTGGATTAGGTGTCTAGCGTTAGGGCTTAGAGATAACAATCTAGGGCATTGAGCATAGGGTTTTGAAATAACAGCTTGAATGTTAGGGCTTTGGGGTTAGGGCTTTAGGCTTAGGTATTATGGCTAAGGGCTGAAAGCTTATGCCTTAGGGCTTTGAACTAAGTGTTTAGGGCTTTGTGATTAGGCTGTATGCTAAATGACTAGGACATAGGACTTGAGATTATGGTTTTGAGATGAGGCTTTTGGGCTTTAAGCATAGGGCTTTTCGTTTGAGGCTTAATGCTTAGGATTTAGGACCTTGGGCTTTTTATGTAGTGCTTTGGGCTTATTGTTATCGACTTTGGGCTTCAGATTAGGTCTAAGGGCTTTGGCCCGATGAATTAGGGCTTTTAGACTGAGGTTTGGGCTCAGAGCTTTGGGCTCATAAGCTAAGGCTTAAGGCTTAGGTCTTTACTTCTGTATTTAAGGATTAGGTTCAGGGCTAATATAGGCTGAGGTATTAGGGCTGAAGGCTTAAGACTTTAGGCTTATGGCTGAGGCCTTATGACTTTAAACTTTGGGCTTAGGCCTCAAAGATTTTAGCTTAAGACTTCGGGCATAAGGTGTCGGTTTATGGCGTAGGCCTTTTGACATTGGTCTTAGGTCTAAGTGCTTACCGCTTAGGCCTAAGGACTTTGGGCTTATGGCTAAGGGCTTTGGGTTAAGGTCTTAGTTGTTCTTGTTTAGAACTTTGACTTTTGGCTAAGTCTTTAGACCTTAGGGTTTCATATTAATGACTTAGGGCACAAGGCTTAGGGCTTAGAAATTATGGCTTAGGGCTTAGAAATTATGTCTTAGGGCTTTGGACTTATGGCTTAAGGTTTACGACTTAGGGTTTTGGGATTAGTGCTTAGATCTTAGAGCTTTGGGCTTAGGTGTCAAGAGTTACGACATAGGGGTCAGGATTTAGGGTTTTTGGGTTAGAGCTATGGCTTAGACCTTAATGTTTAGGCTTTGGGCTTAAGGTTTAGGCTCAATGCTAAGGGTTTTGAGTAGAGGTCTTAAGGTTTTAAACTATTAAACATAGAGCTTAGGGATTAGGGCTAGGGTATATGGCTTAGGAAATTAGGAATTAGGGCTTAGGGCTTTACGCTTGCGACTTTCGGCTAAAGCCTTATGGCTTTTTTCTTTGGGCTTAGCAAATAGAGCTTAGGGCATTGGGCTTTGGGCTGAAGTAATAAGACTTTCTTGTAAGGGCTTAGGGCTTATGTATTAGGGCTTAATGCTTAGGGCTATGTATTAGGGCTTCAGGTTTAGGCTTAGGTATGAGGTTTCAGGGAATCGGGCTAAAGAATTAGGGTTTTGGGGTTAGGGCTTAGGGCTTATTACACGCTCAGGGTTAGGAGGTGTCAGGAGGAAAGGGGACAAATGTGAAGACAAGGCAATCTGCCGAGAACAAGGAGGACTGGCAGAAAACAGGGGAGTAAACACACTAGAGCTCCAAATGCATACTTGCGTTTGGATTAAAATTTTTGTGGACTTAGGCTTTAGGGAATGGACCAACTTTGGTCAAAATTTCAGAGGGGTAGCACGTGAGGAACATGAAATGGCACGAGACTAGTTTCTAAAGAAAAAAACAGGACATGGCAGCAAAGTAGGTGGTGAAAGACTTCTGCACAACTTTCAATACGGAGAGTCGGGGAATGAGAAAACTGGTAGAAATCAATTTCAATGAAAGAGGGAGAGAATGCAAGTGGTTAGATTAAAAGATATGAGAGATTAAAATGCAGTCGACAGAATGGTCAGATTTCAAGTACTCGGGTGAAGGACAGTGGAAAGATGAAGGCACAACTCCTAAATGGAAGAAACTGGGGACACAATGAAAGACCAAATATTTTAAGACACAAATGAGGAACTCACAGACCAAATATCATAACATTAGCACCCGGAAAACACAAGTTGGAACGGGGGTGGCTTTTGATGCACAAAATCCACCCGATAAAGAAATAACAACAACAAATAACACCAAACAACAAAAGATCCAAAAAAAAATGGGATGGAGTGAGGGCTATAGGACTTCCAAGCTTTCCTTAATCCTAATCAAGTGAGGAGGAAGGGTGGAACAAAGGCTTAGTGATCCTAGCAAAAATCACCAACACCAAAGAAAATCCATAACAAAGGATATTACTCACCTTTGGATGAAAAATCCGTGAGAAAAAAAAGAAGAGGAGCTTCAAGCTTCTTCTTTTATCCAATCTTTTTTTCTGCTTACAAAATTATGTGGGAGGAGAGTTTTGATACTCTCTCCAATTACATCAAAAGGGAAAAACCAAAAAAGAAAAGAAATAGGACTAATGAGTGTTTAGTAGGTGTTAGGTGGAATTGGGTCCCACCAAAGCTTCCTAAACACACCACCCAGCTTCTAGACTTAAGGCCACGTACCAAAACATCAACCTAGAGAAAAATGCCAAGGGGAAATAGGGCTTCCCCAAGATCCAAAAAAATGGCCATGGATTTGGTTGAAACCGAACCAAACCTTTCTCAATGGTCCAAACCGAACCATCAAGGCTTACAACAAAACAGCTCAGCATATTTATAAATTACAACCAACCCACGTAAGCAAAAGAAAATATCCAAGAGAAGATCAAGTGGACCATTCTTGCCCGGGCTTGTTGATCTCCTAGCCGAGCCCGAATTGGTGAAGATTTAGGCATGATCCGATCCATCAATTGATGGATTGTCCAATGCTCGTTGGAGTGGATCCTTTGCACCCCTTTTGGACTCTTCTTGGAGGGCTTCCTCTCCCAAAATGATTGTGGGGAAATCGGTATCCTTTGCCCATGTGATCGGACATGGCAGTGGCTCGGGTGGGAGGCTTCGGCTAGGTGGACTTTGGACACCGGTCTCCACCTTCTCCCCTCCAAACTCCCATTGAAAGCAATGTTTGGGGAGTTCCTTTTCATGAAGTGTGGGAGCGTCTAAGAGATCCATTGGAGAAAATGTTATACATGCAAAATCAATAAACATGTTAGCTAGTATTATTGCACGGCTCTGGGTTGTCACGCCCTCTGATTGTTTGTGGCTCCCAAGCATATCATCCCCTCCAGGTGATTGAGGATTTTCCTTCAAATCCATGGGCTGCTTCTTCTTATCCTCAGCCACTTCTCCCAAGTATGGTGACAGGTCTTGAACATTGAAGGAGGCCGATACTCCATAGTCCCCAGGAAGCTTCATTTTATAAGCATTCTCATTGATCTTCTCGGTGGCTTCAAAGGGGCCGTTGGCTCGAGGAAGAAGCTTGGACTTTCTTTGGTTTGGAAACCTTTCTTTCCTTAAGTGCAGCCACACAAGGTCGCCAACTTTGAATTCTACATCCCTTTGGCCACGGTTGGCATACTTAGCATAGGCCTCAATTTTCTTGGCTATGGCTTTTTGCACCTTAGTATGCATGGCTTGGAGTTGTTTAGCCCTTAGTGCTCCATCCGGATTGGCTAATTCTTGACTCGGCAATGGGATCAAGTCCAAAGGAGTGGAAGGGTTGAAGCCATAGACAACTTCAAATGGAGAGGCTTGGGTTGCACTATGCATACTTCAGTTGTAAGAAAATTCCACAAAAGGCAATTGTGCATCCCAATCCGAGAGCCGCTTTCCCACTACGCTTCTAAGCAATGATCCCAATGAGCAGTTTACAACTTTGGTTTGGCCATCTGTTTGGGGATGGAAGGAGGTGCTAAATAACAACTTAGTCCCAAGCTTTCTCCACAAGGTCTTCCAAAAATAACTCAAGAATTTTGTGTCCCGGTCTGAGACAGTTGTGGTTGGAACCCCATAAAGCCTAACAACCTCCTTGAAAAACAACTCGGCCACTTGATTGGCATCGTCGGTCTTGTGGCAAGCAATGAAGTGCGCCATCTTGGAGAAGCGGTCAACAACCACCATCCACCATGATGGCCTCTTTACCTCTAGGAGTCCGAGGCAATCCCAAGACAAAGTCGATGCTCACATCCACCCACGGTTGGGAAGGTACCGGCAAGGGCATGTACAAGCCTTGTGGGAGCACTCCGCTCTTAGCCTTTTTACACACAATGCACCTCTCTATGTACTTGCGCACCTCCTTTATCATGTGTGGCCAAAAGAAATGTTCCATCAATGTCTCTAGGGTTTTCTTCTCCCCAAAGTGTCCGACCAAGCCTCCACCGTGAGCTTCCTTTACTAGAGATTCTCGAAGGCTACATTTGGGAATGCAAAGTTGTCCACCCCTAAATAGATAACCATCCACCAAATGATAGGCACAAACCTCTTTGCTCAAACACTTTTCAAACCACTTCTTGAAGTCGGGGTCCTCTCAGTAAGTAGTTTTAATCCACTCAAATCCCAAAATTTGGGAAGTGAGCTCGGTAAGCAATAAGGTCCTTCTTGAGAGGGCATCTGCCACCATATTTACTTCACCCTTTTTGTACTTGATAATATAAGGAAACCTCTCAAGAAACTCCACCCACTTTGCATGTCTCTTGTTGAGCTTCCCTTGGCTTCTAATGTGTTTCAATGCTTGGTGGTCCGTGTGTATAATGAACTCCTTAGGAAGGAGATAATGCTGCCAAACTTCAATGGTTCTTATCAAGGCATACATCTCCTTATCATAAGTTGAGTAGTTCAAAGCTGCCCCTTTTAACTTTTCACTAAAATATGCCACGGGCTGCCCTTCTTGCATGAGGACAGCTCCTATGCCGAGGGCCGAGGCATCACCATCCAATTCGAAACCCTTATGGAAGTCCGGGAGCACAAGTAGAGGGGCATTGCAAAGAGCTTCCTTGAGACGGTCAAAACTTGCTTGGCACACCGGGGTTCATTCAAAATCTTTCCCCTTTTTGGTGCAATCCGTGAGGGGAGCAACAATACTACTAAACCCCTTGATGAATTTTCTGTAAAATGAGGCCAATCCATGGAAGCTCCTAATATCCGAAACACTCTTTTGAATCGGCCACTCCCTTATGGCTTCTATTTTTCCTTGATCAACTTTCATTCCATCTTTAGATAATATGAACCCGAGGAAGTGCACCCTTTCTTGCACAAAGGAACACTTCTTCAAATTGCCATATAATTGTGCATTTCTAAGTGTGTCAAATAATAGCCGAAGGTGTACCAAGTGATCCAAATAACTTCCACTATACACCAATATATCGTCAAAATAAACTATTAAAAATTTTCCCAAGTAATCCTTCAAGACATGATTCATTAATCGCATAAAAGTACTGGGGGCATTAGATAGCCCAAATGGCATTACTAACCATTCATATAGGCCATACTTTGTTTTGAAGGCGGTTTTCCACTCATCTCCTTCAAGCATCCTTATTTGGTGATAGCCGCTTTTGAGGTCGATCTTGGAGGAGAATGCAGCTCCACTAAGCTCGCCCAATAGGTCCTCCAGCAGTGGTATAGGGAACCTATATTTGATAGTTATTTGGTTGATGGCACGGCTGTCTATGCACATCCGAGAGGAGCCATCCTTCTTTGGCACCAAAAGAGTAGGTACCGCACAAGGACTTAATGACTCTCGGATGTACCCTTTCTCTAGGAGCTCCTGTACTTGTTCATCAAGTTCTTTGGCCTCCTCGGGGTTCATTCGATAGGCCGGCCGATTGTGTAGAACCACCCCGGGTTGAAGGTCTATCTGGTGTTCTATCCCTCGGATTGGTGGTAGGCCGGTTGGCAACTCTTCGGGGAAAACATCACCATATTCTTCAAGGAGGGCTAAGACTTCTTCCGGAGCCCCTCCAATTTCTTCCATTTTTTCTCGGAATAAAATCAATACAATCGGTGCTACTTGTAGTACCTCCCGAGAGAGCTCCTTTTTGTTGATAATTAGCACCTTCTTGGAAGAGTTCTCCCTTCTAATCCTCTCATCCATAGCTATAGCCGAGGGTGTCAAAGGTGTAAGTCTAATGCTCCGGTTCTCCCATTTGAATGAGTACTCATTGGTCAGCCCGTTGTGCATGGTGTGTCGATCAAATTGCCACGGCCTCCCTAAAAGAAGGTGGCTTGCATCCATCGGTAGCTCATCACAAATTACAGCATCCTTATAATTCCCAATGGAGAACTCAATTCTTGCACGCTTGGTCACCTTTAGGTCTCCTTCATCATTTAGCCATCGGAGCCTATAAGGGTAGGATGCTCCTCGGTTTGGAGTTGTAGCTTCTCAACTAGCTCGGTGGATGCTACATTGGTGCAACTCCCTCCATCTATGATTAGGGAGACACTTTACCTTTGATGAGGCATCGGCTGTGGAAAATATTTTGCCTTTGAATAGTCTCGGGTCGGCCATTGGTTGTGAGGGCCCTTTAGATCACCATGAGGAGGGGGCCTTCTTGGGCTTAGCACACTTCTTCTAATGGCTCGGCCATTTTCTCTTCTTCTTCCTCCATCGGCTCATCCTCACTAACAACTTGTCCACTACTCTCTAAGAGTACCATTACCCTCTTATTAGGGCATTGTGCAGCAATATGCCCTAGTCCGAGACATTTGAAGCATTTGATATTTCTTGACCGAGGCTTGTTTGCTTCTTCAATTGGTTTAGGAGGAATGTATTTCTTTTGAGTCCACGACTTTGGTTGGTAGGGTTTGTTCTCTTGCCTGGGAGGCGGCTTAAATGGTGTGTTATAAACCAGGCTCGGCTTAGCCACAACTTTCTTGCCTTTCTTTTTATGTTGTCTTTCCACTCGCAAGGCCAATTGGATGGCTGCATCCAAGGATTCAACAAGCTGAAACTCCATTACATCACCACTTTCCTTGTGCAACCCTCTTAGGAACCGTGCCAATATTTGTTCTTCCGGCTCCTCAAGATCACACCGGATCCGCAAGGTCTCAAATTCCATTAAGTACTCTTCAACCGAGAGGTGTCTTGTTTCAAATTTTGGAGTTGATAGAACAACTCTTGTCTATAGTGGCTCGGGACAAATCTTCTCTTCATATGCATTTTCATGGTCCTCCAAGTGCTTATCTCTTCCTCATGGTCGCGCCTTCTCTGTGCCCGAAAGCTATCCAACCAAAGGCTAGCATACCCATGGAGCTCCAAGGCCACCAATTGTAACTTGGATTTTTCAGAATAGTTGTAACAATCAAACACCTTGTCCACCTTATCTACCCAAGTTAAGAATGTGTCCCCATCACATGATCCATTAAGCGGAGGGACACTTAACTTCACATTCCTCAAATCATCCTCTCGGGGTGGCCTCTCCCGTGGCTCAAACTCATCATCCGAGTCGTCAACCTCATACAATCGGGTCCGAGCATGTCCGGTCCTTCAACCAGGAGTAGTCGGAGGCGGTGGCCGTGGGGGATTTGGGGTCTCCATTTTCCGTAGGAGCATTTCCAACCTCCTGTTTATGCCATCAATTTGGTTTTGGAAATCAGAGTCATGTTCTTGGGAGGGCATAGGAGGTGGAGGAGGTTCACTCGTGAAGGGGTAGTCTCGGCTTGGCTGCAAAACAGCCCCACTCCGAGTGGTCATACCACCACTTTTGTGTGCCATTAACAATAATTTAAAGAAGGGTTAACAGCAAGGGGAAAACAAGGGAAAGAAGAGCTGGGCTCTGATACCAGATGACACACTCAGGGTTAGGAGGTGTCGGAAGGAAAGGGGACAAATGGGAAGACAAGGCAATCTGCCGAGAACAAGGAGGACTGACAGAAAACAGGGGAGTAAATACACTAGAGCTCCAAATACATACGTGCGTTTGGATTAAAATTTTTGTGGACTTAGGCTTTAGGGAATGGACCAACTTTGGTCAAAATTTCAGAGGGGTAGCACGTGAGGAACATAAAATGGCACGAGACTAGTTTCTAAAGAAAAAAACAGGACTTGGCAGTACAGTAGGTAGTGAAAGACTTCTATACAACTTTCAATACGGAGAGTCAGGGAATGAGAAAATTGGCAGAAATCAATTTCAATGAAAGAGGGAGAGAATGCAAGTGGTTAGATAAAAAAACACGGGTAGATTAAAAGATATGAGAAATTGAAATGCAGTCGACAAAATGGTCAGATTTCAAGTACTCGGGTGAAGGACAGTGGAAAGATGAAGGTACAACTCATAAATGGAAGAAATAGGGGACACAATGACATACCAAATATTTTAAGACACGAATGAGGAACTCACAGACCAAATATCATAACATTAGCACACGGAAAACACAAGTTGGCACAAGGGGGTGGCTTTTGATGCACAAAATCCACCCGATAAAGAAATAACAACAACAAATAACACCAAACAGCAAAAGATCCGAAAACAAATGGGATGGAGTGAGGGCTATAGGACTTCCAAGCTTTCCTTAATCCTAATCAAGTGAGGAGGAAGGGTGGAACAAAGGCTTAGTGATCCTAGCAAAAATCACCAACACAAAAGACAATCCATAACAAAGGATATTACTCACCTTTGGATGAAAAATTCGTGAGAAAAAAAAGGAGAGGAGCTTGAAGCTTCTTCTTTTAACCAATCTTTTTTTCTGCTTACAAAATGACGTGGGAGGAGAGTTTTGATACTCTCTCCAATTACATCAAAAGGGAAAAACCAAAAAAGAAAAGAAATAGGACTAATGAGAGTTTAGTAGGTGTTAGGTGGAATTGGGTCCCACCAAAGCTTCCTAAACACACCACCCAGCTTCTAGACTTAAGGCCACGTACCAAAACATCAACCTAAAGAAAAAGGCCAAGGGGAAATAGGGCTTCCCCAAGATCCAAAAAAATGGCCATGGATTTGGTTGAAACCGAACCAAACCCTTCTCAATGGTCCAAACCGAACCATCAAGGCTTACAACAAAACAGCTCAGCATATTTATAAATTACAACCAACCCATGTAAGCAAAAGAAAATATCCAAGAGAAGATCAAGTGGACCATTCTTGCCCGGGCTTGTTGATCTCCTAGCCGAGCCCGAATTGGTGAAGATTTAGGCATGATCCGATCCATCAATTGATGGATTGTCCAATGCTCGTTGGAGTGGATCCTTTGCACCCCTTTTAGACTCTTCTTGGAGGGCTTCCTCTCCCAAAATGGTTGTGGGGAAATCGGTATCCTTTGCCCATGTGATCGGACATGGCAGTGGCTCGGGTGGGAGGCTTCGGCTAGGTGGACTTTGGACACCGGTCTCCACCTTCTCCCCTCCAAACTCCCATTGCAAGCAATGTTTGGGGAGTTCCTTTTCATGAAGTGTGGGAGCATCTAAGAGATCCAATGGAGAAAATGTTATACCTGCAAAATCAACAAACATGTTAGCTAGTATTCTTGCATGGCTCCGGGTTGTCACGCCCTCCGATTGTTGGTGGCTCCTGACCATATCAGCTTATGTATTAGGTATAATGCTTAGGGCTAGGGATTAGAGCTTGGGCTTTAGGCTTTGTGCTTAGGACTTTAAGATTAGGGATTAGGGCTTGTGCTTGTGTTTTGGGCCTAGGGCTTAAAACTTTTGTCTTACAGCGTAGTGCTTAGGGCTTTGGGAACATGACTTCGGATTAGGGCTTAGGGCACAGGGGTTTGGGCTTACAACTTAGTGCTTATTGTTTAGGACTTAAGTATTAGGGCCTATGGTTTAGGGCTTTGGGATTAGGTCTTCAGGCTTAGGGCTTATGATTTAGGGCTTTGGGCTTAGAGCTTTGGGATTTAAGCTTAGGGCGTCGACTTTGGGCTTAGGGCGTGGACTTTGCTCTTAAGGCTGTGGGCTTAAGGTTTGTGATGTTTGGCTTAGGGCTTAAGGTCTATGATTTTGGGCTTAGGCCTTAGGGTTTTTTTCATAGGGCTTATGTCTTATGGTTCAGGGTTTTGAGATTAGGGCTTATGTCTTATGGTTCAGGGTTTTGAGATTAGGGCTTAAGGCTTAGGGCATTGAGCTTAGGGATTAAGGCTTAGGGCTAAGTGCTTTTGGTTTAGGGCTAATGGCTTAGGACTTAGCATTTATAGCTTCGCCCTCAGGGTTTTAGGCTTAGTGCTTAACATTTTAAGCATAGGGTTTAGGGATGTAACCTCTTAGCTTAGAGCTTTGGGCTTAGAGCTTCGAGCTTGGGCTTAGGGCTTATGCATATGGTATAGGAATTAGGACATAGAATTTAGAGGTATAGGATTAGGGATTAGGGCTTTGAGCTTTCGTCTTTTGGCTTAAGGCTTATGGGATTGGGCTCAGGGCTTAGGCATTTGGTCTAAAGAATTTGGGTTTTGGTGTTAGGGCTTAGTGCTTTTTACTATGGTTTAATGCTTAGGGGTTGGGATTAGAGCTTTGGGATTTGTTAGTTGTTAGGGCTTAAGTCTTACAAATTAGGGCTTTGTGCTTAGGGTTTAGAATTTTGGGCTTAGGCCTTAGGGCTTTATCCTTAGGCTGAGAGCATAGGGCTTAGGGTTACAAGATTAGGGCTTAGGGCTTCAGTATTAGGGCTTTAGGGTTAGGGCTTTTGAGTTATGGCTTTGGGCTTAAGTTTTATGGCTAAGTGCTTAGGGCTTATGGCTTTGGGCTTAAGTTTTATTGCTAAGTGCTTAGGGCTTATGACTTAGGGCTTTGAACTTAGGGTTTAGGGTTATTGGCATAGGGTTTAGGCTATAGGGTTAAGGATTAGGACTTAGGGATTATGGCATTGGGCTAAGGTCGATGGGCTTTAAGCTTAGGGCTTTTTACTTAAGGCCTAAGGCTTTGGCTTTAAGACGTAGGGCTTTAGGCTTATGAATTAGAGCTTCAAGCTTAAGGCTTAGGGCTTTAGGCTCAAGACTTATGAATATAGGCTTAGGGCTTAGGGCTTAGGGCTTAGGGCTTAGGGCTTAAGACTTAAGGTTTACAATTTTGAGATTAAGGCTTGGAGCACTGAGTTTAAGGCTTAAGGTTTTATACTTAGAGACTCAAAAATTGAACCCTCAAACCCGAAACCTGAAACCCAAAATCAAAACGTTCAACCTACAACCCTAACCCAAAACGAAACCCAAAACCTGAACCCAAACCTCGAAACCCAACATATGAAACCTGTAACCTCAAACCTGAAAAGAGAAACCCAAAATGTAAAACTCGAACCATGAAACTCAAAACTCAAAACCTAACACTTAAAAGCCAAATCCCAAAACCCAAAATCTAAAACCGAAGCACAAAACCTGTGACCGAAACTCTAAACCCCGAAAGTTAAAAGCCAGAAGTCAAAACTTGTAAAAACAAACCCAAAACCCAAACCTTGAACCCGAAACCTGAACCCCAAAACCTGAAAAATCAAAACTTAAACATGAAATTTGAACTACGAGAACCAAAACTTGAACCCCAAACCCCTAAATCCAACACCCGAAACCTAAAACTTAAAACCTAAAACCTAAAACCTAAAACCCAAAACCCAAAACCTGAACCCAAATTCAAACCTCAAAACGAAAAACCCAAAACCTAAACCCAAAATGAAACCTTAAACCCCGAAACCCAACAACCCAAACTTGAACCCTGTAACGAAAACCCAAACACCAAACACCAAAGAGAAAACCCCATGATGTTCGATTGGAGACCAAAACCAAGAAGACATCCCCAGGGCCTATAACCAAAGGCCGAGCCAAGAAGTTTGCTAACATATTTCCTCATTTTGTAGGGTTATTTATGAAAGGAACCTTAATGGAAGAGCAAACTTTGGATCATCAAGGACAGCCCAAACATCTTCTCACTTGGGAATTTTGCACAATACCCGCAGAGCAAGGTGGAGAAAGAGAGATGGAGGTGGCCCAAGACAACATAAACCTAGCCGACGGTCCGACCATTGCATGGTGACATGCCACTGATTGGCATCCCAAGTGGGAAACTCATCCGAGCCCGAGCTCGGGAGTTTTCTAATTTGTGTGTTAATTTTGTAGGAAAAATACTTAAGGATTTCCACATTTATAAGCCAACTATGGAAGATCAAGAAAGACAAAAATATGTTATGACTTGGCTTGGAGAAGAGGCGGAACTTCAACCAAAACCCGCATTCGATCCCGGTTGAAGATGCGCGTTGCATGGAACCTGAGAGGGTTTCCCGGCTCATATGGACCCTCGAAGCTTTTTTGCCTTTTTTGATGATCTTGGTGGCCTTAAATCAAAACAACTCCTTTTGAGGAAAGATAGCTAACTTCTCAATATTTCCAACAAAAGGTAAAACATTTAAATTGAATGCCGTTTATCTAGTCAACTACAGCCAACACAGAGAGGGCAGCACAACCTACCCGGGAAACAATCTTATTAGTTTTTTTTTATTTTCACGCTTTTGTTGCATGGATTTGAATGGGAAATTCTAGGATTATCTAATTATTTTTTGGTAGGACATTTTGGACATTTCCTAGGTGCTTAATGAGCTGAAAGATGAGCATCCCATGAAGGCTCCTCATTGGTCCATCTTTGATGCCATGGATTGTGCTTCTTGGAGATGTTTTGGGCCGTCTGATGAAGAACTTGATGTTGCTTAGTTTTGCTATTTAATCCTACCTATGATGAATGTAATTCTCAGATTTGAATTTAGAAGATTTTTCTTCACAAATTTTGAATCTCCCCCTTTAGAGTTTTTCCTCCAAAGACTCGGGCTCAGGAACCCATATTCCGGCCACCAAGAGACAAATGAAGTTTGTCATCCTTCCAATCTAGGATGACCTATCCTTACCATATTTCTCCAGCCATCTTCATAGTGTAAGGGTGAGAGTGTAGATCATCAGCTCAAACATCCATTTTGACGTGAAAGGAACCACCTTTTACCGTAAAGCCCCGTTTCCGACCATTCTGCATCCGTCTTTCATCTCGCCTCCACAATCCCCAAACCCTACGTGAGAATCTTGTCAATTTTGAAAGATCTCTCATACATTCATCCATCAAAGAAACCTCAAACTTTCAGCCCCTAACTCATTCCCATTTCCGATTTACACTCGTCCAAAGTTCACCCTACTTTCTTGGTTATTCCTAGAATAATTTCCTACAACCACCTTCGGTTACTAAATCCAGAATATCTATCAAAATTTTCCCTTATTCATCTCTAATCCCTCAAAATTTTAGCTCTAACCCAAACCGCAAAACAAAAAACCCAACACTTGAAACTCGAACCTCGATACCCAAAACTCAAACCCTAAAACCCAAAACCAAAAACCTAAATACCGAAACATAAAACCCAAAACTCAAAAACCCGAGCCCCAAAAACCCAAAACTTGAAACCCGAAACTCGAAACCTGAAGCCCAAACTCAAAAACCTAAAGCCAGACACCCAAAACTACCCAAAACCCAACACATGGAACCTGAAACCCGAAATCTAGAATGTGAAAGCCAAAACTCAAAACTGGAACCCCAAAACCCAAAACTCGAAACATGAAACCCGAAACAAAAAACCCAAACTCCAAACCCGAACACAAAATCTGTAATCTGTACCCCAAAACTCGAAACCCTAACCTCAATACCTGAAACCCGAAACCCAAAACTTGAAACCTTATACTTAAAACTCGAAACGCAAAACCCAAAGCCCGAAAACTAAAATCCAAAACCTAAATGACAAAACCCAAAAGCCAACACTAGAAAGTCGAACCCCAAAACCCAAAACCCTAACCTTAAACACTAAATCCAAAACTTGAAATCCGAAATTAAAAACCCAAAACCCAAAGGCCAAAACCCAAAACTCAAAACCCAAAACCTAAAAACCAAAAAACCCGTAACTCAAAAACTAATCTGAAACTCTAAACCCCAACACAAAAATTTAAAACCCAAAACCTAAAACTCCCTCAAACAAAAATCCTGAACCCTGAACCATAAACCCAAAAATTAAAACACGAAACTAAAAAGCCAAACCCCAATACCTGAAACTAAAAACCCAAAACATAAAACTAGAAAAACGACTCAAAACTCAAAACCCAAAACCTGAAACCATAAATCCGACTCAAAACTAGAAACCCAAAATGATATGCCCAGGATTCACCAACAACCGAAGGGGGCAATTACTCGGAGCCGTGCAAGATATTTTTCTAACTTGTTTGCTGATTTTTCAGGTACTTCTTTCCCTTCCATTGTTTGTTTTGATGATCCTTCACACCTGGATCAAAAACTCCCCAAACATTGCTTACAATGTGAGTTTGGAGTAGAACAAACCGACGGCCGAGAACACCAATTGATGTCAAAGCCATACCCGACACCATGCATGGAGAAAACCGATTCTCCAACGCCAATCTTAAAAGAAGAAGCCTTCCAAGGAGTTCCTGAATCATCAAGGAAAAAGGTCAATTTCGAACAAGGAGCATGAAGGAAGTCTCGGGTTTATAAATTTCTTGTTTTTTTTTTTGAAAACCCGATTGTATTTTTTTGCCTTGCATGGTTTACTTGAAAACCATGTAAGAATGTGTTGTTTATTTCTTTGATGTTTGTTGTTTAGTGTAGTGGCTGCAAGTGGGAGGTTAGGTTGTATTAGGATGGGTTGCAGCCATGATTTAGCTGCCCATGCCTCTCTTTTGGTGGAGAAGTCTTTGTGGCCCCCACTTGCCATCCCTCTTTAATGGTGATTTGCTTAGGTTTGTAGGAGGCCATTATGCCCCTTTGTAGCTCGTGGGAAGGAGGGTTTTAACCTCCCTTTCTCAGCATTTTGCAGAGTAGAAAATGTTGAATGTTGAAGCTTGAAGCTCTCCCCATTTTCTCTCACGGCAAAGCAAATTCAAGGTGAGTAATATCCTTGATCTTTGGTTTGTAACGGTGTTGGTGCCTTGCTAGAGCCACTAAGCCCTATTCCAATCTCCCTTCCTCACTTGTTTAGGATCAAAGGCGAGTTTGGAAGTCCCATAGCTAACCTTCCGTTTGTTATTGTGATTGTGTTGTTGCTTGTGTGTTGGTTGCTGTTTTTATTTCTACCCGAGTGGATTTCGTGCACTAAAAGTCCACTCTGTGTCATTTTCTATTTTTCGTGAGTAAAAACCCTAAATTTTTGGTTGTGAATTCTTCTTTCATGGCCTGAAATTTCTGTTCTTTCCTTTTACCAAAACCCTTCGCCCATCAAAAGTTGTACTTACAACTTCCCCCTCATTCTGCCCGAGTTCCCGAAATCGAACAGTTTCTGTCCATCCATTTTCCAACCTACATATCTCCTAACCTACCGTGTCTTTTTTCATCAAACCACTTGCATTTTCTTTCCCTTTCATTGAAGTTGTTTTCTGCCAATTTTTACATTCCCAGGTTGCCTGCATTTGAAGTTGTGCAGAAATCGTTACCCCTCCACGTCACTGTTTTCTGTTTTGTGTCTGTTTGTACACTCAAAAGTATTCCCGTGCCATTTTAAGTCCTCACGTGTTTTCAAGCTGCAAATTTGGCCCAGCTTAGTCCACTTCCTAAAGTTTCATTTGGCTGAGTTTATTTGACTTAATCCTGTATGCATTTGGAACATTAACCGTTACACCTCACTGTTTCTGTCTTGGACTTTCTCCTTGGCAGATTACCCTTGTGTCTTCTTTCTCCCGACACTTCTCATAACCCCGAGCGTGTCACAAAACCTTAACCCAAAAACCATAAACATGAAACCTGAAACCTGAATTCAAACCTCGAAACCCAAAACCTCGAAACTTGGAAACCTTGAAACCTAAAACTTGAAACCAAAAACCCAAAACCCAAAACCTAATACCCAAAAACCTGAAACTCAAAACCCAAAACTTGAACTCCAAAACACGAAAAAAACCCCTGAATTCAAAACTCAAACATGAAACACATAACTCGAACCACAAACCCCAAAACCCAAACCTTGAAACTCGAAACCTGAAACCTGAAACCCAAAACCCGAAAACTTAAATCTGAAACCCGAAACCCAAAACTCAAACCTAAAATCTGAAACCCAAACTAAAAACGTGAACCCTGCAGCCCAAAACAAGAACCCCGAAATCCAAAACAAAAAACCCAAAGCCTGAAACCCAAAACTTAAAACTCAAAACCTTAAACCTAAAACTTAAACTCGAAACCCAAAACTCGAAACCCATATCCCAAAACAAGAACCACAAAAGCTGAAAATCAAATTCTATTTTGAACCCACAACTAAAACATCGAACCTGAAACCCAATCTTTCAACCCTAAGATTGAAAATTGGAACCCTAAACCCTAAACAAGAAAACTAAAACTCGAAACATTAAATCTGAAACCAGAAATTGAAACCCAAAACCCAAAACATAAAACTCAAACCCTGAACCCAAAACCTAAACCCTAAACCCCAAACTCGAAACACGAAAATTGAAAGCTGAAACTTAAAACGAGAAACCTAAAACCCAAAATCAGAAACTTGAAATCCAAAACCTTAAACTTGAACCCTAAAAATTGTATACAAAAACATGAATCCCAAAACCCAAAACCTAAAAGCCAAAACCCGAAACCCCCAAACCTAAACCCTGAAACCAAAACCCAAAACCCAAACTTGAACCCCGTAACTTGAATCTAAAACCTAAAACCCAAAACCTTAAATTCGAACACTAAAATCCAAAACCTGAAACCCGTAACTTGAACAAAAAAAACCCAAAACCCAAAACCTGATATTTGAACAATGAAACCCAAAACCTGAACCCTTAACCCTAAACAAAAATATAAAAACACGAAACTAAAGAGTCAAAACCCAAAATAAAAACATGAAACCTGAAACTCAAAACCTGAAACCCGAAACCAAAACTCAAAACCCAAACTCCTAAACCTAAAAGCCGAGACCTTAAACCCCAAATTGAAAACTCAAAATCCAAAACACAAACTTTGAAACATGAATTCTTAACGCAAAAACTGAAAAATGAAAACCAAAACCCGAAACCTGAAACTTGAAACCTTCAACAAAACCAAAACTCGGATCCTCAAAAAACAAAACTCAAAACTTGAAACACAAAATCCAAAACACAAAACCCAAAAACATAAACTAGAACCCCGAAACCTGAAACACAAAACCAAAAACCTTAAAACCGAAACCACAACTCCAAAACTCGTGCCCCAAAAAAAAAACCTGAAGTTCAAAACACAAAACCCAAAACTCAAAACATGAAACCAAAAACCCAAAACCAAAAACTCAAAAGACGAAACTCAAAACTCTTAGCATGAAATCTGAAACAAAAAACCCAAACCCCAAATCCCAAACATAAAAGTTGTAACCCAAACACCAAAACTCGAAATCCAAAACCCAGTACCAAAAACCCAAAACCCAAAACCTGAAACTTAAAACCTGAAATATAAACCTAAACACAAAAATTCAAAACTGTCGAACCCAAAAACCATAACCCTGAACCTGAAACCCGAAACTAAAAACTAACAACCCAAAACAAAAATGGTCGACCTAATTTAAAAAATGGACGACCTAAACTACAAAACGGTCGTCCAAATTCCTCACCCGGTTTTCGTCTACAAACTTGCAACATCCATAATTTTGTCTACTTAGCTCCAAATTGAGTGATTCAAACGGCTATAGATCACTCAAAGAGTGTAATTTAACTCTTATGAAGGACATAAACTCAAATTCGTGCTACAATTTGACCGAATTTCTAAAACCCTAACTTTGTGCATAATCAACTAATTGTCTAACAATCTACATGAAATCCTTCATTTTTATCCATCAATTCAACAAATAACATCAAATTATCCTTATTGAACCTAAAATAAACTATAAAGGATAGAAAAATACCTTGAACTTTGGTCTCCACGAAACGTTAGATTTTTCCACTTCACCTCTCTTAAGATAACTCACTCTCTCACTCCTTTCTCTCACAAAATCTCTTTTATTTCTCGATCTCACTCTCCCTTGTCAATACCTAAGAACTCAGAGAGAATAGGGAGAAGTAATTGTGCTGGAAGTGGAGAATGGCAGACCATACGTTCTTATCTCCTTAATTAAACAAAAATCAATGTTTCTCTCACGTCCACCATCAGATTTTTCTAAGTTTCTTGTTGACTGTTCTACTCAAATCAGGGAAGGTGTCGACCGCTATTCAACAAGGTGTCGACCGCTACTTAAGGTATCGACCGCTACTTAAGGTGTCGACCGAAAGCATTCAAAAGTTTTACATTGTGTCGACCACTCCTCGATCCTTGGGTCGACCGCTTGAATAAAGATGTCGACCGCTTTCATGGCGGTCGACCGATGATAAGGTGTCGACCGTTCGATCCTGGGGTCGACCGATAGTATGATGGATTGTTATATTGTGTCGACCCTTCTTTTATCCTGGGGTCGACCGGTAAGCAAGGTGTCGACCGCTCTTCCATTGAGGTCGACCGACAAACAAGGTGTCGACCGTCAATCATTTGCGGTTGACGGGATCTTACATGAAGGTAGTCCTTTAGTATATTTAACCAAACTTACTTGATTAATTTACTTAAACCTAGCAACCATCAAACGATGGACTTCAAAATAACACAAAGCAAAGCCAAACACTTGGGCCGTTGCACGGTGTCATACACCCCAAACAGAGTATTCTTATTCTAATTATTCGTAATTGTAACCAATTCACGTGTTTCTAATTTTCCAACCTTTCCAAAAACTTTATCTCATATACCCCTTGAACATTATTCTCTTTATAACCTTCAACCTACTCATTTACTAATATCCACAATACCTTAATACCTCAAAATTTAACCAACGTTCATCCAATAAAAAAGAATCATTAACACTTCAATCTTAAGGTCACAAATTCTAAAAAAATAAATGAGGGTTGTTACCTTCTACCCTCCTTAACAAAAATTTTTTCCTCAAAATTTAGAACTCAAATATCTCTAGATACTTTTCCTTCATTTCTTGTTCTCTTTCCCAGGTGGCTTCCTCCATGTTATGATTTTGCCATAGAACTTTCACCATTGAGATTTGCTTGTTCCGCAACTCCTTCATCTTCGTATCCAGTATCCTTATTGGCTGCTCCTCATAACTTATAGTTAGCTCTACTTCTATCGTTTGTGATTCCCCTTGGGACGGATCACGAATGTATTTACTTAACATTGACACATGAAACACATTATGAACTCCTGCCGAGTATTCTGGTAATTTCAACCTATAGGTCGTGTTTCCCACTTTCTCCAGAATATTAAATGGTTCAATGAATCTTGGTGCTGACTTTCATACTTTGTTGTATGGTTTTCGCCCTCTCACTTTTTGTTGTAGGCAATCCGACTACAAAATCATAAGTAACCCAAAATATTTCCTACAATTTTCTTCATTATTTCATTCAAAGTCACTATCCCTTCTTTTCTGTAACCTTTTAATCGTCTCCTTCAATCCCAATTGCATTTAATAACTCAACCCTCTATTTCTCCTTCTTTTTAAGTTAATCGACACATCTCTTCATATCTCATCATCAAATCTCAACTACTCTATCTATGCAAACCCTTCATCTCCTTTCAATCTGACATCAATCCTTCTTTTTATTCATTAATCAATCATCATTCAAACACAACTCTCATTCTTTTATTTTCAAAGTCATTCAATTATATTAAACTATTGGTTTATTTTCATCCTTCTATATTTGTATCCCAATTTAACCTTTGCTCAGCCTCAAACATTAAACTTTTACATTCAAACATGAAACTCCCTGTACCATTTTCATTTCCTTCACTTAATTGGGATCCATATGAACTTTTTCGACATCGATGTGAGAACTACCTTGTATAATCCTTGCATAGTCGATGGAAATTCCCAATTTGTATGGTGCTTTTTCAATCTAGGTTATAATCAAGACAGATCCAATAGCTTTTGGGATGAGTCTTCCTCCTTCGTAACAAAACACTTACTCTTTTAAATGATGAAATTTTAAAGAATACCATGTTTCCTCAACAAAACTTGAGTCCTGTCTAAGCTAGCATAGCCTTCATCTTGGTCTTGTGACACTCAAATCCTTTTTCCTAATCATGCATATTGATCCCTGAGTTGTTTTAACATATTCAGATCATGTAATTCGCTTCTCTAGTGTTATCTAATATGGGGTAATTTACACTTCTCATCATACTTCACCTTATAAAGGTTGTACTAATTTTAGCTTAGTAGTAATGAGTGTAAGTAAACTTTGCTAAGGGCAACGACTTGCTCTATGACACTTTGAAACTTTAACACTCATGCTTTCACCATGTCTTCTAAATTTGGGTTGCCCTTTTGATTCGTCTACCGGTTCAGGGATGAACCGCCGTTCATATTTCTAAACTTTTCTCATGGTCTTTCCAAAACAATGTAGATTGAGATTTCAACTAATCTTACTATCTTTTAGATGTGCATCTCCACATACTTGTCCAAAATGTTTGAAACATTCAACTTGTTACGTCCATAAAACTACTCGTGCATTTGTTACTCTAACAAATATCTTCCAAAAACTCATAATGTTTATATTCTTCATGAATGTCATCTTGAAATATCATCCATTTTGATCGAACAAGTTGTCAATCTTTGATGACATACACTTATTCCTTATCGTTAGCTTACTTAATTTCCCGTCTTTGAATTTGTTCTTGGGTGTTACTTCTCATTTAGGGATAGTTTCTAACTAGATGTCCTATTCTCTTTGCATTTAATACATCGTCATGTGTCAATAACACATTTTTCCAAAATGCCTCCTTTAAGTCTATGGCATAACTTGGCTTGAGAAGAACCTTAAACTTACTTTTTGCTTTACCTCCTTTGAGTTTATTTTCACTTGATCCTTTTCGTTCTTCTCAGTGGTTGTCATTCTTTACTTGATTGAGGTATTATCGATTCTAAGAATTTCTCATCAGAGATTTCTTATACCTCGTAAACCACATCTAAATTTCCCAAGATTCTTGGCCACCACATTAGCATGATTAACGTTCTTGGTACCAGTTACTTTAACTCCTCTATAAGTTTCCAACTTTAGACCTTGAATATACTAGTACACTTTAAGTTTTTCTTTACTCACCTAAGTGTGGGACAAATTTTAATAAACCTCAGAACGTCTTCTAGATATATTTATCCCTTACCTCCTTAACTAGTTCTTTTCAAAACCCTTACATTCAATCTTCTAGATTTATGAGACTCCCCCTACTTGATACTCTAGGAATATTTTAATTACTTTCTGTCTTTCTCATTTTTAAATCTTGTTTCCCTTGTTGAATCCATAACAAGAACATCTTTGTCACTGGAGTATAAATCGTGGTAGTTTTTCCATAGTATACTCAATCCTTGTATAATCAGAAAGCTCCATAATCCACATTTCGTGTAGTAGGTACCTGGATTCTAGTTTTTCAATAGTATGAGGTATAGGAAACATTCTAATATGGCTAATATGACTCTCCCATGTTACTATCTCTAATAAATCTAGAATTATCAAGTTCATTTGGATAAAAATTCTTGTGATATGAACTTTCACCATCAACAAAATTATTGCCCTCACGCTCCAATTGTTGCTGCTTATATTTTATAGGATACTTGTAATCCACTCTTCAGCCAACACAGGATCTGTGGACTGTCCATCAAACGGTGGATGATTCATTTTCCTAAATCTCTCATAGCTAAGCCCTCCACCATTCTTGTTTCGTCCATTTCTTTGTTCTTCTCCATTCATCATTCGCTTCAATTGTTGAAACTGGCGATTAACCAACTCTAACAGCTGGTAAATAGCAGTCTCATTAGTTCCATCCTCTAGAATATTTCTTCTTCCTCTCCTCATGGTCCTTCAATCACTAATCACACCATTAGTACTCAAAAATAAGGATCTTTCTACTTTAATCCTTTTATAACATAAAAGTATGCAAATGATACAGTTCTTGAGCTTTCTAGAGAACCAACTTAACCCAGTGCACTCACCCTTTTGTTCCCTTAGTGTGTGTGTTTTGCTCTGATACCATAATTGTAACGACCCGATTCCCGAGCCGCCGCTCGCTGCTTTCTTACTTACTTACTGACTTACTTTCTTTCTTACTCGCAGGCAGCCCGAGAACCAGTCCTTTACTGCATTCTTAAATACTTACTTTAGTTTGTAAAACTGATTTTCTTTAATTTCTGAAAACTATCTTTAGTTTGTAAAATAGTTTACAAGGAAAACCGTCGAATAATAAAAACATACATTTGAATTCCACCTTTTATCAAAAATGCATAAGCATCAAATAATTTAAGTATGCAGCGGAAGAAAATAGTTCAACTTACATTCATTTCATTTTCAAAACATTCAAAACATTTTACACTATAATTCTGTGTGTGTGATGCATCACTCTCCGTCGGTCATCACTCAATAAACCGTATCATTTGAACACTCCTCTGCTCTTATTTCTTGGTTAGTCACTTGCACCCATTCTTCCATTACATTCCTACACTGCAAAGCCTAAACTATGAGCCTAAAGCTCAGTAAGAAGCATAACTATAAAATGCAATGCATGAGTATGCTATGTTGTTAAAACAATGCACAATTTCATTCACGTATCTTAGGTTTCTTATCTTCTTTATCTTTGGAAATATTATAGGATCTCAAGAACACTCCCTTCACCTACTTCAACTTGTACTGATCTTGGGCCCACTTACTACTTGGAGTGCTCAGGCCTGTAATAAACATTTACTTTACTGTTCTGTTATTCATGTTCTTAATTCATCGGAGACGAAACATAATTGGCGTCCCATACCACCAATCGTATCCCGTTTACCTCCAACTATGTTGTAAAACCATGCATGAAAATAATTCGTTCATATTTTGTAAAACTATGATGCATGACCATGTGACTATAAAACATCACTTAAATCACATCAAACATAATAAGAAAGCAACATGCAACACACATCAAACATACATCCTAATCTTTGCAATGCAGTCCCACTTAAGGGCCAAACAATCGAAATACTAACTTACCTTCGTAGGTAGATTGAGTTGATCCACTTGAGTCTCCTTTTTAATCCAATCGATGATCTAAACCTACAGATCATTTAAGAATCAGAAGTAATAAACTCTTAACTTTTTATCTCAACTTCAAACAACTATAACTTCCTTAATAATGATCCGTTTTTTATGCTCAAGGTGTCAATTTTTTCCATAAACAGTCTACTATAACTTTTTAGAAGACACAAAATTCAGAAAATGAGCATATGAATTGCTTAAAATCCATAACCGGTTGATCGCATAAATAAAGGTGTCGACCGCTGGTCAAAAACAGAGAGCATGCCTTCTAAAAATCGTGATCCATTCGAACGTTACCGGTCGACCTAATTTACAAAACGAACGACCTAAACTACAAAACGGTCATCCGAATTCCTCACCGGTTTTCGTCTACAAACTTGCAACATCCATAACTTTGTCTACTTAGCTCCGAATTGAGTGATTGAAACGGTTATAGATCTCTCAAAGAGTCTAATTTAACACTTATGAAGGACATCAACTCACATACTACACTTTGACCAAATCTCAAAAACCCTAACTTTGTGCATAATCAACTGATTTTCTAAAAATCTACATGAAATCCTTCATTTTTATCCATCAATTCAACCAATAACATCATATTATCCTTACTGAACCTAAAATAAACTAGGATAGAAAACTACCTTGAACTTCGGTCTCCATGAAACTTTAGAGTTTTCCACTTCACCTCTCTTAAGATAACTCACTCTCACACTCCTTTCTCTCACAAAATCACTCTTCTTTCTCGATATCACTCTCCCTTGTCAATACATAAGAACTCAGAGAGAATATGGAGAAGTAATTGTGCTTCAAGTGGAGAATGATAGACCATACGTTCTTATCTCCTTAATTAAACAAAAATTAATATTTCTCTCACGTCCACCATCAGATTTCTCCTTAACAAAAATCAATGTTTCTCTCACGTCCACCATCAGATTTCTCCTTAACAAAAATCTTGTTGACTTTTCTACTCAAATCGGGGAAGGTGTCGACCGTTATTCAACAAGGTGTCGACCGCTACTTAAGGTGTCGACCGAAAACATTCAAAAGTTTTAGATTGTGTCGACCCCTCCTCGAGCCTTGGGTTGACTGCTTGACTAAAGATGTCGACCGATTTCATGGCGGTGGACCGATGATAAGGTGTCGACCGTTCAATCCTAGGGTCGACCGATAGTATGATTAATTGTTATATTGTGTCGACCCTTCTTTTATCCTGGGGTCGACCGGTAAGGAAGGTGTCGACCGCTCTTCCATTGCGGTCGACCGGTAAACAAGGTGTCGACCGCCAATCATCTGCGGTCGACGGGATCTTACATGAAGGTAGTTCTTTAGTATATTTATTTCAACTTACTTGATTAATTTACTTAAACCTAGCAACCATCAAACAATGGACTTCAAACAAACACCAAGCAAACCCAAACACTTGGGCCGGTGCACGGTGTGATACACCCCAAATAGAATATTCTTATTCTAAATTTTTTTAGTTGTAAACAATTCACGTGTTTCTAATTTTCCAACCTTTCCGAATAACTTTATCTAACATTATTCTATTTATCACCTTCAACCTACTCATTTACTAATATCCACAATACCTTAATACCTTAAAATTTAACCAACATTCATCCAATAAAAAAAGAATCTTAAGGTCACAAATTCTAAAAAATAAATGAGGGTTCTTACATGAACACCGAGACCCAATACCCAAAAAGTAGAAAACTTGATCCCAAAACATGAAAACTTAAAACTCAAAACCCAAAAAGGGATTTCAGAACTAGAAACCTAAAATCCAGAACCTGAAACCTATAAACCTAAACTTGAAACCCAAAACCAGTAATATTAACTTCAAAACCTGAATTTTTAAAACCAAAACATGAAACACAAAACCAGAAAAGATGAAACTTCAAAAAAAAACCCCAAACCCAAAACCTTACACTCGAAACCAAAAACCAGGAACTTGAACAAGAAACCAAAACCTGAAACTCAAAACCCAGAACCCAAACCAGTAACCAATACCTGAATACAGAACCCAAAAGCTTGAAAGCAAAAACCAAAACTTAAAACCCAAAACATGAAACTAGAAACCCAAAACTTTAAAAAAAAACCATAAAACCTAATCCCTAAATCCTGAAACCAAAACTCAAAATCAACCTCGAAACACGAATCCCAAAACCCAAACCCAAAATTCAAACCACAAAAAATGAAACTTAAAACCCAAAACCCAAAACTCGAACCCCAAAACCTGAAACCCAAAACCTGAAATGAGAAACATAAAATTCATAACACAAAACTCATATCCTAAAGCCCAAACTAAAAACCTGAGTCTCGAAACACAAAAATCAAACCCTAGAACTGGAAACCCAAAACCTAAAACTCAAACCGCATACTCGAAACTAAAACCTTGAGACCTAAAACCAAAAACCATAAAACTTAAGTCTGAAACCTAAAACCCGAACACTAAACCCAAAATAAAAAACATGAACTTTGAACCTAGAGACCCAAAACTCGAATGCCAAGCCCTAAACTGGAAACACAAAACCAAAAACCAGATACCTAAAATCTGAAACAGGAGTCCCACAACACAAAACTTGAAACCCAAACAGAAACTTAAAACTCAAAACCCGAATCTTGAAACATGAAACCCAAAAATTAAAACTTGAAACTCGAACCCCAAAACTCGAAACATAAAACGCGACCCAAAACCTTAAACACAAAAACCAAAACATGAAACCAAAAACCTAAATCCCAAAACCGAACCCCAAAACACAAAAATGAAAACATGAAACTCGAAACTCAAAACCCAAAACCTAAATCCCCAAACCGGAAAGTCAAACCCAAACATTAAAAACATGAACCAAACACTCAAAACCCTAACCCAAAAACCCAAAAGCCAAACCTTAAAATCAAAATTTTGAATTCAAACATCGAAACCCAAAACCTGAGTTCTCAACTCCAAATCTGAATCTTAAACCCCGAAGCTAAAAAGTAAAAAACCGAAGATAAAATCGCAAAACCCAAAACACAAAATCTGAAACTCAAAACTAAAAACTTAAAACTCGAAATTGTACTCAGAAATGCGAAAATCAAAATTTGAACCTTAAACCCTAAAAAAAATCTCGAACCCCAAAACTTGGAACACAAAACTCAAAATTTAAAACTTTAAACCACAAACTCAAAACCCGAAGTTCAAAAACTTAAACCGATAAACAAAACCCAAAAAACCCAAAACCCAAAACCTGAAACTCAAACATCAAAACCTAAACCCAAACGTTGAACCTGAAACAAGAAATTTGAAATCCAAACCTGAACACCAAAACCTAAACCCAAAAACTCAAAACCATAATTTTAAGCTTCAACCCTTAACTAAAAAAACAAACTTTAAACCCTAAGACCTAAAACTTAAACCCCAAACCCTAAACAAGAATCCCAAAACCTTAAACTCAAAACCCCAAACCCAAACCCTAAACCTGAAACCCAAAACATGAAACCCGAAACNCTTAGGGCTTAGGGCTTACGAATTAAGGCTTCAAGTTTAGGGCTTCTGACTTATTTGTTAAGGCTTAGGGCTTTAGGCTTGTGCCTTAGGAATTAAGCTTAGGGCTTTGGGCTTAGGGCTTAGGACTTTTGGCTAAGGAGTTAGGGCTTTAAAATTTGATCTTTGGACTTTGGGCTTAGGGTTAAGGGCTTAAGACCTAGGGAATAAGGCATAAGGCTTAGGTTAGGGTCAACGGTAATGACTTTGGACTAAGGGCTTTGGTCTTAGGGCTAAAGCATTTAGGCTTACGGCTTTGGGTCTATGGTTTAGGGCTTAGTCTTTAGGCTTTGGGCTCAGGGATTAGGGATTTAGGATTAAGCGTTAGGCCTTTAAGCTAAGCGCTTTGGGCTTTATTGTTAAGGCATATGGCTTGGGGCTTAAGCTTATGGATTAAGCTTAGGGTTTAGGGCATTGTGATTAGAGCGTTAGGCATTGAGCTTTGGTTTTTAAGCTTAACCCTTAGGGCTTACAACTCGTGACCCCTGACATATGACTTAGAACTTTTGGATTTTTACTTTGGGCTTAGGTGTTAGTGTATTGGACTTAAGCATTAGCGCTTAAGGCTTTAGGCCTAATTGTCACGGTATAGGGATTTAGGCTTATTATTTAGGGCTTTCGGATTTGGGATTAGGCCTTAGGGTTTATGAATTATGGCTTAGGCATATGGACTTAGGGATTAAAACTTAGGCTTAAAGCTTTGGTGTTTTTCCTTAGAAATTAGGTCTTCGGATGTAGGGATTCGGATTAAGGGCTTTTTGCTTAGGGCTTTGAGCTTTGTGTTAATGATTAGGGGTTTAGACTTAGGGCTTTGGGTGAGAGACTCAGAGATTAAGCTTTGGGCTTTGGTCTTTGGGCTTAAGTCTTACTCCTTAGCTCTAATGACATAAAACTTAGGGGATAGAGTGTAGGAACTTAGGGCTTTTGTCTTTGGGCTTAAGGCTTATGGCTTTTGTCTTATGGCTCAGGGCTTAGGTTTAAGGGCTTTGAGCTTAGATGTCAAGACATAGGGCTTTGTGATGAGTGCTATGGCTTAAGAATTAGCACATAGGGCTCAAGGCATAGGTGTTTAGGGTTTTGGGTTTAGGGCTTAAGGCTTAGGGTTTAGGGTTAAGGATTTTGAGCCTACAACTATAACTTTAGGGATTAGGGCGTAGGTGTATTGATTAGTGATTAAGGCTAAGGGATTTGGGCTTAGAGCTAAGTGTGTTGGGCTTTTGGGTAAGGGATTTGGGCTTTGGGCTTAGTCCGTCTGGCTTTGGGCTTATGGATTTGGGCTTTGAGTTTGAGGCTTATGGATTAATGCTTAGGGCTTAGAGCTTAAGGATTAGCGCTTAGGGCTTTAGTTTTAGGTTTCAAGTGTTAGTCTTAGGGCATAAGACATAGGGCTTTAGGATTAGGGTTTACGGCTTTGGGGTTTGGGATTAGGTCCTAGGGTTTCGAGGTTAGGGCTTAGAGCTTTGTGCATAGGCTTTATGCTTAGGTATTATAGCTAAGGGATTAGGCTTGATGGCTTAAGGTTTAGCGCTTAGGGCTTTAGGCGTGGCATTTAGGGCTTTGACGTTTTTGTGTAGGGCCTTCGAATTATGGCTTCAGGCTTCAGGCTTAGGGCTTAGTCCTTAGGGCATCAGAGTTAAGAATTAGATCTTAGGGCTTAGAGCTTTGGGCTTTGGAGTTTTTGCTCACAAATTTGGGCTTCGAGTTTCAGGCTTCAGGTTTGGGGCTTCGGGCTTATTTGTTAAGGCTTAGGACATAAGACTAGGGCTTTATGCTTGGGCCTCAGGAATTAAGCTTAGGGCATTGGGCTTAAGTCTCACGGCTTAGGGCTTAGGTCTTTTGGCTGAGGAGTTAGGGCTTCAAAAAATTTTCTTACGACTTTGGGCTTAGGGCTTTGAACTTTGGGCTTAGGGCTAATGGCTTAAGACCTAGTGAATAGTGCATAAGGCTTAAGGCTTTAGTCTTTAGGGTCAACGGTAAGGGCTTTGGACTAAGGGCTTAGGTCTTAAGGCTAAGGTCTTTGGGCTTAGATGCCAGGACTTAGGGCTTAGGCTTTAGGCTTAGGGCTTTGGGTCTATGGCTTAGGGCTTTGGCTTATGGCTTAGGGCTTGGGTTTTAAGGATTTAGGATTAAGGGTTAGGGCTTAGCCCTTTCGGATAAGGGCTTTGGGCTTTATTGTTAAGGCTTGTGGCTTGGGGCTTAAGCTTATGTATTGAGCTTAGGGTTTAGGGAATTGTGACTAGGGCTTAGGGCATTGGGCTTTGGTTTTGAAGCTTTACCCTTAGGGCTTACAACCCACTCGCAACATATGGCTTTGGGCATTGGGCTTAGGGATTAGTGAATTTGACTTAGGCATTAGGGCTTAGGGCTTTAGGCCTAATTGTCATGGTATAGGGCTTAGGTCGTAAGACTTAGGGCTTTAGGCTTAGTATTTATGGCTTTGGGCTTTGGACTTAGGGCTTATGACTTAGAGCTTACGGATAGGGGCTTAGATTTCAAAACTTAGGCTTAAAGCTTTGGGGTTTTTCCTTAGGAATTAGGTCTTCAGATGTAGGGATTTGGATTAAGGGCTTTTCGCTTATCGCTTTGGGCTTTTGTGTTAAGGATTAAGGGTTTAGACTTAGGGCTTTGGGCGTTGGACATAGGGATTAACCTTAGGTCTTAGGGCTTTTTTCTATTGGCTTAAGGCTTAGTCCTTATGGCTAATGACTTAAGATTTTGGGAATAGGGCGTAGGACTTAGGGCTTTCGTCTTTTGGCTTAAGGCTTATGGCTTTTGTCTAAGGGCTCAGGGATTATGCCTAAGGACTTTGGGATTAGATGTCATGACATAGGGCTTATGTTTTAAGGCTTTGGATTTTGGGTCTAAGGCCTTGGGCCTAGTCTTTTTTATTAGGGTTTAGTGCCTAGGGCTTTGGGCTTAGGGCTTTAGGATTAAGGTTTAGGGCTTAGGGCTTAGGCTTAAGCTTAAGGCTTAGGACTTACGGTTTAGGGCTTTGTGATTAGGGCTTAGAGCTTAAGGATTAGCACATAGGTTTTTAGGGCTTTGGGCTTTGGGCTTAGGAGTTATGGCTTAGGGCTTAGATTTCAATTCTTAGGGCTTAGGTTATAAAGCTTAAGGCTAAGGGCTTGAGGCTTAGGGATTTGGACCTAGGGATTAGGACTTTTGGCTAAGGACTTAAGGCTTTGTAATTTAGTCTTATGGCTTTTTCATTTAGGCTTAGAGCTTAGAGCTTAGAGCTTAGTCCTTAGGGCTAATGTCCTAAGACAAAATTAAGGATCTGGGTTTTGGGGTTCGGGTTTTAGGTTTTCAATTTTTGTTGTTTGGGTTTTGGGTTTTTTGTTTTCTATTTCAAGTTTTGGGTTTCAGATTTTGAGTTTCAAATGTTGGTTTCTTGGTTTCAGGTTATGGGTTCAGGGTTTTGGGTTTCGGGTTTCAAAACTTGAATTCAGTATCAAACTTTTAGGTTTCAGGTTTTGATTTTTAAGATGCGATTTTGGGTGGAGTTCAGATTTTTGGTTTTGGTTTCAAGTTTTGGGTTTTGCGTTTCATGTTTCAAGTTTTGGCTTTTGAATTTGGGATTTAAGTTTCAAGTTTTGTGTTTACGATTTTGGATTTATGTTTCAGGCTCAAGGTTTCGGTTTTGCGTTTTGGTGTTGGTGTTTTGGGTTTTGGGTCTCAGGTTTAGGTTTTTGGGTATTGGGTTTCTAGTTTAGGGTTCGTGTTTTGGGTTTCTAGGTTTGAGTTTTGGTTTTCGGGTTTTGGGGTTTAAGTTTTAAATTTTGGGTTTTGGGTTTCAGGTTTTAGGTTTTGGTGTTCGGTTTTGGGTTTTAAATTTTGATTTTCGGGTTTTAAGTTTTAGGTTTCAGGTTTTGGGGTTCAGGTTTTGGGTTTTTGGTGTTTTGTTCCGTGTTTTATTGCTTGGGTCTTGGGTTTCTAGTTTTTTGATTTCGAGTTTTTGTTTAGGTTTTAGATTTTGGGGTTCAAGTTTTTTGTTTCTAGTGTTTAGTTTTGGTATTCAAGTTATTGGTTTTAAGTTTAGGGTTCGTTTTTTGGGTTTCTGAGGATTTCAAGTTTTTTGTTCTTGGGTCTAAAGTTTTGGGTATTGGGTTTCATGGGGGTTTTAAGTTTCAGGTTTCAGGTTTTGGGTTTCATGTTTCGAGTTTCGGTTTTCAGGTTTCTGTTTTAGATTTTAGGTTTTAGGTTTCGGGTTAACTTCGGGGGTCATTGCTCCGGTTGATAGTTTTTTATTTCGGGATTTAGGTTTCGGGTTTCGGGGTTTAGGTTTTCGGTTTTAGATTTTGATTACTTTTTACGATATACAGGTTTTGGGTTTCGAGTACAGGGTTTGTTTTATGTTTTCATAGTTTGAGTTTTGAGTTTTGGTCTTTGGGTTTCGGGATTTTTGTTTCGGGAATTGAGTTTTGGGGTTTGGGTTTAGAGTTTTAGGTTTTAGGTTATGGGTTTCGTGGTTCTTGTTTTCTTTTCGAGTTTCGAGTTTCGAGTCTCGGGTTTCAAGTTTTGGGTTTTGTGTTTTGGCGTTCAAGTTTTGGGTTTTGGGTTTTCGTTACAGGTTTCTAGATTCGGGGTTTATGTTTCAGGTGTTGGGTTGTGGGTTGTCGGTTTCGTGTTCCGGGTTCAAGGTTCATGTTTTGGGTTTCTAGATTCGAGTTTTTGGTTTTTGAGATTAAGTTTCGAATTTTGGGTATCGGGGTTTAGGTTTTGAGTTTTCGGTTGCGGGTTTTAAGTTTCAGGTTTTGTGGTTATGATTTAAGGTTTCGGAGTTCGTGTTTTGGGTTTATAGGTTTCATTGCTTGGTTTTCGGGTTTCTCATTATTTATTTTGAATTTTAGGTTTTGGGTTTTGGGGTCCAGGTTTAGGGTTTTGAATTTTGGGTTTTTGGTTTCGAGTTTCGGGTTTTGGGTTTCGAGTTTCGAGTTTCGAGTTTTGGGTTTCTAGTTTTGAGTTTTGGGTTTCTAGTTTTGAGTTTTGGGTTTCGAGTTTCGAGTTGAGGGTTTAATGTTTCGAGTTTCTAGTTTCGGGTATTGGGTTTCGGGGTTCGGGTTTGGGTTTCATGTTTACGGTTTTACGTTTCGGGTTTTATGTTTGAGGTTTTGGTTTCGGGTTTCAGGTTTTGGGTTTTGATTGTCAGGTTTTAGGTTTTGGGTTTTTAGTTTTGGATTTTGGGTTTTGGATTTTGGGTTCATGTTTTGTGTTCTCGAACCTAAAACCCATAAACTTATACCCAAAACTCGAACCCAAAAACCGAAAACCCAAGACTCGAAACTTGTACCCGAAAACACAAAAAACGAACCCTAAAAGCTGAAACTCGAAACCTAAAACCTAAAACTCAAAACAAAACATCAAAACCCAATACGCGACACGAAACCTTAAATACAAAAACCAAAACCTAAAACCAAAAACCTGAAACCCAAAAACCGAACCTCAAAACCCAAAAACCTGAAACACAATACCGGAAACTCGAACCTTGACACCCAAAACACGAACCAAACACTAGACACCCAAACCAAGAAACCCAAAACCTAAACCTTAAAACACGAAATCTGAATTCAAACCTCAAAACCCAAAACCCAAGCTCTGAACCCAAATCCCAAACCTTAAACCCCAAAACCCAAAAAATCGAAAACCGAAGCTCGAAACCCAAAACCTAAAACATGAAACCTGAAATCCAAAACCATAAATTTGAAACCCAAATTTGAAGCTGAACCCCAAAACCCAAAATTTGAACCCCTAACCTTGAACATTGAACCCCGAAACACAAAAACCAAAACTCAAAAGTTAAAACAAAAAACTCAAATTTTGAAACTCAAAAAACAAAGCCTGAATTTGAAACCCAAAACATGAAACCTAAACCCCTGAAACCAAAACACGAAACCTGAAAAAAAAAAATGAAACAAACCATGAACCCCGAACCCTAAACCCAAAATT
>QAOC01027636.1:3557-22333 GCA_003255005.1 Begonia fuchsioides | reverse complement strand
AACGGTCGGGGAGATCTCTGCCAGCCGCCAGGATTGAAGCTTCGTTTCCAATTTCCATACGTTCGCAGAATGGGGGTGAACGGTCGGAAGTCGATTGGGGGGCGAAACGGTCGGGGAAATCTCTGCCAGCCGCCAGGATTGAAGCTTCGTTTCCAATTTCCATACGTTCGCAGAATGGGGGCGAACGGTCGGAAGTCGATTGGGTGGAAATGGAATGCGACCGTCGATTGACGGTGATTCTGCGACCGGCGATTAGGTGGAAGAACGGGCGTCGGAAGTCGGCGTCGGGGTTGGGTCGGCCGATCCAGAAGAATGGCGCTTGGGTGTCGGAAGTCGGGCGTCGGCGTTGGGGTTGGGTGTGAGGACGGCGACGGCGTCGGGCGTCTCCACGTCGGCAGGTGGCCAGTGCGAGCTCGGCGGTCTTCTTCTACTTCTTCTCTGTTTCTTCCGACTCGCGAGCCCGACGCCGGCCAGTGGCCACGTCGGCCACTGCGAGCCCGACACCGGCCAGTGAGCACGTCTGCCAGTGCGAGCTCGCGAGCCCGGCTCACGAGCCCAACTCGCGAGCCTGAGCACCGAGCCTGGCTCGGATCGGCACTGTAGCGGTCCGAGCCTGGCTCGGACTGCTACAGTACCGAGCCAAACGAGCGAGCTGGAGCTGAATTCTATGCTGATTTTTATCGCCTGTTGATTTTCTAAGAAGCGATAATTATTTCGTTTCAAGATTTAAAAGTAACCGTTTCTTTTCATCCTTAAATCGCATGAAGCCATAGCACTCAGTAGAGAATCAGACGAATCTTCAAAAATTCAGCAGATACCAGCAAGGAGAATGTTTATCTTTTGGTGGCCAAACAGAGTCTGTCGCCGCCGCCATCCAGACAAGCGACTCTAATACAAGCAGACCTTCAAGAAAAGCACATTCGCCGATGAGAAAGGGTTTCTTCTTACCGCCCAGACTTTGAAAGAATACCTCACATTTATCACTGACAAGACCAACAACCAAAAGGGGGCGATTTTCTGTGCCCAAATCGAAGAGCCGATTTTCTCTCTGGTAAGAGAATTTTACTCAAATTATACAGGTGATATGCTTGAAGAGGTTATAGTTCGGCACAAGATGATGTCCATCACGCTTGAACACATTAATGCATTCTACAAGCTCCCAACTACCGCCGATGAGTTCTTCGCCTACTCGGAGAACACTGCATCAAAGTTTCTCGCCAACGTTCTTAGCACAGTGGCTCTTCCGGGCACGACGTGACGAGTAACTAAGCTATGAGCCTTCACAATCTCATGTCATTACTTCCGAGCGCAAAATGTTGGTACCATTTTCTGAAGTCTCGGATTTTTCCTTCCTCTCATGGGCAACATGTGACCCGAGAGAGAGTCATTCTTGTCTACTACATTCTAACAGAAAAGCTAATGAAGGTCAGGATGATTATATATCGGAGCCTATGCACGAACACAACGAAAAAGAGAAGTGAATTCCTCTTCCCATCATTAGTGTCCAAACTGTGTATTCATGCGGGAGTTCTAGTCCTGAACACCGAACAGAGGCTCCGCCACACATGTATAATCACACCATATATTATTTTATGTATTACACAGGAGGATGATGGAGAACCCGAAGAAGAAAATATCCCAATTCCCGATGTTGCACGCAGAGTTGCAGCATCACCATTGGTCCAGTTTCCCGATGAGTTTTCTAAGAGTCTGCAGCTCCTGAAAACCCGCCTAAGCCACATTGAGATCCAACAACAATGCATGTTAGACATTCTAGAGAAAATGGAGGCCCGATCATTATTCACTCAAGGCGACAATAAGGCCCAACCAATTAGCTCAAATGAACGAGAGGCCGAACGATCTCCATATGGGAGTTAATTTCTAACTTTTTTTTGCTCTCCTATTTTTTTGTGATTCCGGTTCATTATTATTGTTTTGGGTTTGACAATAAGGACATTGTCGAATTTAAGTTTGGGGATGAGGGTGTAATTGAAATATAAAAAAAATTATAATTAATCATTTTCTTAATCCGAATAGCCGAGAATGCTAGTAATTAGGAGACACTTATTAATGACAATTCAAGTCTAATTAATTTAGGAGACACTTCAACATAGTAGATTCCCTTTACATGAAATTGTTACTTTGAACATCATCTTTTCCAATTTTCCTAAGAGTTATTATGTTCTGTTTAAATTTGATATTTTTGAAACTTAGCTCGAATAAATGCATGAGACAAACATATTTTTTAGGTGAAGACTCACATGGTGACAAGTTTCGGGAAGAGAAAAAGAAAAAAAAAGGTATGTGAAAAAAAAAATCGTAAAATAAGGACAATCACAACATTCATAGTTCACCGGGACTTTGTGGATGATCGGTGTGTGAAAATATCACTCTTCAAGACTTCATGAATGATCGTTGAGTGACACTTTATCGGGACTTCGTGGATGAACGGTGAAGTGTATTTGCAATTTCTCAATCCACTTTCAAATCTCGAATGAGCCTTTTGGATACTCGATGAGTGAGATCAAAAAATAAAAAGAACAATGGGAAGAACTCCGTTGTGGGCTACCTATTTGAAATACCACCTCAGCTAAATCAAGAATAAAAAATTATATAAATAGTGGTATGATAACGTAAATAGCAGCCTAGAAAAAATCTTCTTCATTCTTGAAGTCATGAAGTTCGGATCTTGCTTAATTTGTACGTGGAAAGTATGAATTTGAACGATGTTTAAAGAATTGAGGATTCTTGAAGTCATGAGATTATAAATAATCTCATGACTTCAAGAGTGACGAAGAATTTTTCTAGGCTTTTGTAAATAAGCTACTAACGTTATCATACTACCCTTTATATAATTTTTTATTCTTGATTTAGCCGAAGTGGTATTTCAAACAATTGCAACGGAGTTCCTCCAAAAGGCTCACTCGAGATTTGAAAGTGGATTGAGAAATTGCAAATACACTTTACCATTCATTCACGAAGTCCCGATGAAGTGTCACTCAACGATCATCCACGAAGTCCTGAAGAGTGATATTTTCATACACAGATTATCCACCGATCATCCACAAAGTCCCGGTGAACTACGAATGTTGTGATTGAACTTATTTTTGGATTTTTTTTCACATACTTTTTTTTTCTTTTTCTCTTCCCCAAACTTGTTACCATGTCACTCTTCACCTAAAAAATATGTTTGTCTCAAGCATTTATTCGAGCTAAGTTTCAAAAATATCAAATTTAAACAGAACATGATAACTCTTAGGAAAATCAAGAAAGATGATGTTCAAAGTTATAATTTTGTGTAAAGAGGATCTACTATGTTGAAGTGTCTCATAAATTAATTAGACTTGAATTGTCATTAATAAGTAACATCCATCAAGGATTAGATAAATTAGGAAAATAATTTCCATCATTAAACTATATGATTGCAAGCATTCTCGGCTATTCGGATTAAGGGAAATATTCATTATATTTTTTTTTTCGGTACACTCCCATTCCCCAAACTTAAATTCGACAATGCTCTCATTGTCAAACCTAAAACAGTGAACCGAAATCACAAAAAATAGAAAAGCAAAAAGGTTAGAAGTAAACTCCTCTATGAAGATCTTTCGGTTTCTCCATCGGTTGTGCTGCTTGGTTGGGCTTTGTTGTCGGCTTGATTTCGCAGTAGGTGGGCTTGCAGTTTTTCCAAAATATCAAGCATGAAGTGTTGCTGGATTTATATATGGCTCAGACGAGTTTTTATGTGCTGCAGACTCGCAGAAACTCTGTCGAGAAACTGGGCTATTGGCGATGCACAACATCGGGGGTTGGTGCACTTTCTTCTTCCTGATCTCTCTCATTCTCCGGTGAAATTCGAGCAATAGTAAAGGAAGTGATTGTACCACACCAATACAGAGATCGGAAATCAATGAAGGGAAAAGAAATTAACTCCCCTGCTTCTTGGCGTTGGCACAAATGCTCCGATAAATTATTCTCCCGACGTTGATAGGCTTGCCCGTTATGATGCAAAATAGGAGGACGGCTCGCTCGCGGGTGACATGTTGTCCGTGCAAGGAAGGAAGGATTCTGGATTTAGCAAAATGGTACCAGCATTTTGCGCTCGGTTTCCGAGATGCTCGTGAGTTTTGTTACTCGCCACGCAGTTCCCGGCAGAACCACTGTGTTGAGTACGTCGGCGAGAAATTCCGACGATGTATTCTCTGAGTGGGCGAAGAACTCGTCGGCATCCGATTGTAGCTTGTATGTACGATTGATGCTATCTGGTTAAAATGGTACCACCTTTTGTCAAACCATAATGGATTCCGGAAGATCACCTGAAAAATTAGCATAAAATTCTCTTACCAGAGAGGGAATTAGCTCTTCCGGCTGGGCACAAAAAATTGCCCAGCTTCAGCTTCTGATAGTTTTGGTGATGAACGCTGGATATTCTTTCATTGCGCTAGCGTCCAGTATGAATCTTTTTTCTTTTGTGAAGGTTCTTTTTCTTAAAATGAAGCTCGAAGTTGAGGCGAGCTTCTTCAGAAATGAAGGTGGGCTTTGTTGGACGCCTAATTGTAGAGCTTTTAGTTCGTGGAGATCTATGTGAGATTTGTTCTTGGACTGAGCTTGATGTTATAGCTTTGGTCGTTGGTGCTGTCGGGATGGCTGGTACTGATTTTGCCGGGATGGTTTTCGAGGTGATCCTGATTTCTCTTAAGAAGGGTACCTGAATGAGTACCTGAATTTCGATAGCATTTATGGAGCACGTTGATCGGCTTGGTGGGCTGGATGATTTAGGCTCCGGAGTCGGAGTAACTTCTCTGGTTTGTAGCGGAGGTAGAGTGGACTCTGAAGTTGGAGTAGCTTTTATGGTTGGCTGCGATGGAGGTACAGACTCCTTGGTTGCCCTTTTCTTTAGGATAAACGATATTGGCGTTACAGATTGAGGGGATGCTTCTCATGCTGGCATTGTAATATTAGACCAGTCGCCTCATTTCCTTTTTCTGATTAGCGGCATTGGAGCATCAGATTCTGTTTCTGAATCGGACGATGGAATGATAACAGGCACGTCCTTTGTTGGGGGTTGCTCTGTGGCTGGGCGGCCAGCAATTCTGGTAGAGGTTCTAATAACTTTGCCTTTGATCTTAGTTTGCGTCTGCCTCCTCGTAACCGGTAGTGGTGGGTCTCGCGAAATTTGCGGTGACCTCGACAGTGCTCCCTGTAAAATCGGAGAAGGGAATTCAGTAGGATGTACCTCCGGAATCAGCTCAGAAAACTGCCGATTATCTTCGTGCTGGTGATTGCTGGGTTGGTGACCTTGGCAGTGTTCCCTGTAAAATCGAAGAAGAGAATGCAATAGGATGTACCTCTGAAATCAGCTGAGAAAACTGCCGATTATCTTCACCCAGAGGTGTAAACTTTCCTCGTGCTTGTGATTGCTGGGTTGGTGGCCGTCTGGTTGCCAATTTTTCCTACCTCCTAGAAGGTGGTATCAGTGTTGAGGACTCGTATTCTGCCGCGAGAGGGTGTATATCTTCCACTACTGTGTCCTTCCATGGTAGATAGAGAATTGGCGCAGTATCCATTGGCGATTTTCTATCTGAGAAGTCTGGGTTAAGCTCTGGTGTTTTCCCGAATGTTGTGGCTTCACCTGCGATTTAAAGATGAAAAAATGAGGTGAAAGTTAAATTTCCACTCTATGTTTACCGCCTTCTTGGAAAATCGCAGCGGTAATTTTAATTTTCTTTTTCGCCTAGGGTCCCGCCTACTCAATTCTTATTGGACCGAGTTTTTCTCCCTTATCTCTTTTTGCTTTTCCCAATTCATTCTGGACATTCCTGCTATCAATGTTGTGACATCGACCACAACATCAGACTATTCTACCTACAAGATAAAAAACATAATTACTACTCTATCTAAATAACCAAACTAAAATAAAAATAAAGGGTTGCCTCCCTGTAGCGTTTAATTTAACATCGTTAGCTAGACATTTTTCTTTCATTCAACAGCATCTTCTAAGGTTACGAAGACACATTCATCTTCTTGCAGATTCGTTTCAAGATACAGCTTAATTCGTTGGGCATTAACTTTGAAACTCTTCCCGGTTTCTTCATTACGAAGTTCGATAACTCCATAAGAATTTATAGCAGTGATCAAGTATGGTCCCGTCCATCTTAATTTTAATTTTCCCGAAAAAATCTTTAACCTCGAATCATATAGGAGCATCTTTTGTCTGATGCTAAAGAATCGTTCTTGGATGTTTCTATTGTGTCATCACTTGACTTTTGGTTTATAGATTTCTGCATTTTCATAAGAGTTGAGCCTGAATTCTTCTAATTCATTGAGTTGTAGCAATCTTTTCTCTCCTGCAGTTTTTGCTTCCCTATTTAACTTTGTAACCGACCAATACACTTTGTGTAATAGCTCGACTGGTAAATGGCAAGGTTTGCCGAAGACTAGTCAGAATGACGATGTTCCTATTGGAGTTTTGAAAGCCATCTGATATGCCCATAAAGCGTCTAGTAATTTCTCAGCCTAGTCTCTCCTTCCTGAATTAACAACTTTTTCCAGTATTCTTTTGATTTCCCGGTTGAATACTTCAGTTTTCTCATTCGCTTGTGGGTGGTATGGTGTCGTAACCTTGTGTTTGACTCCATATTTCTCCAGTAATTGCTCTCGGCGTGCCGAATCTCGTAAAAATATTCCGATGTAAGAAACGAGTGACAAAAGTTGCATCATTAGTGGGAACAGCAATAACTTCGACCCATTTAGATACATAGTCAACAGCGAGGAAGATGTACTGATTCCCATAGGATGAAGGGAAAGGACCCATAAAATCTATACCCCACACATTGAGCAATTCGACTTCTAAGATATTCGTCAAAGGCATCTCATGCTTTCGCGAGATTTTTTCCATTCTTTGGCATCTGTCACAAGATTTTACAAATTCATTTGCATCTTTAAATAGAGTTGGCCAATACAGACCTGATTGGAGGACTTTAGCAGCTGTTCGGGTTCCTCCAAAATGTCCTCTGTATGGTGCTGCATGGAAATGTTGTAGCACTGACGCAACTTCTTGTTCTGGAATGCATCTTCTCATAATCTGATCTGCACATTGCTTAAATAAATAAGGGTCGTCCCAATAATAGCTCCGAAATTCTTTAAGAAATTTCTTCCTCTGTTGATAGGTGTAATTGAAAGAGATGATCCTGCTTGATAAATAATTTATAATGTCGGCATACCAAGGAAGTGCCTTGGAAACGGCTCCAAAAACTTGTTGCTTGAAAATGTAATCGCTAAGTTATCCTTTTGCGACTCTTCTTTCTCTAGTTGTGATAGATGATCAGCTACCTGATTCTCTGTTCCTTTCTTATCGATAACTTCGAGGTCGAATTCTTGTAGTAGTAGAATCCATCTAATTAAGCATGTTTTGGCAAACTTTTTAGACATTAAATATTTGATCGCAGAGTGGTCAGTGTGCACTATTACCTTCACACCAACTAAATACTGTCTAAATTTTTCGAAGGCGAATAATACTGCCAATAACTCCTTCTCAGTTGTCGTGTAATTCCGTTGTACTTCGGATAATGTCATGCTGACGTAGTAGATCGAATGGAAGATTCGATTATGTTTTTGACCTAGCATTGCTCCCATCGCGTAATCACTAGCGTCACACATGATTTCGAAAGATTTTGTCCAATCCGGACCAACGATGATAGGTACTGAAGTGAGCTGGCGTTTTAATTCTCAAAAAGCTTGCTGGCATGCTTCATCAAAACAAAATACTTGTCATTTTCCAGTAATGAGCAGAGTGGTTTGGATACGTTTGAAAAATCTTTGACGAAACGGCGGTAGAAACCAGCATGTCCTAAAAAACTTCTTACTCCCTTCACTGAGGTTAGAGGGGGTAGTTTATCGATTACTTCAATCTTTGCTTTGGAGACCTCCATTCCTGCTTTGGATACTCGGTGCCCGAGAACTATTCCCTCGGTTACCATAAAATGGCACTTTTCCCAGTTTAAAACGAGGTCCGTCTCAGTAACAGCGCTTCAACACCAGTTCCAAATTCTTTAAGCAATCATGAAAAGAGTTTCCCACCACAAAGAAGTCATCCATAAAAATTTCCAAGAAATCTTCAACCATGTCCGAAAAAATGGACATCATACAATGCTGGAACGTTGCTGGAGCATTGCAAAGTCCGAATGACATGCGCCTGTAAGCGAATGTGCCATAAGGGCATGTAAATGTAGTTTTCTCCTGATCTTCTGGTGAGATGGCAATCTGATTATAGCCTGAGTATCCATCTAGGAAGTAATAGAATTTCTTCCCCGCTAATCTGTCGAGCATTTGATCGATGAATGACAATGGAAAATGGTCCTTCCTTGTCATCGTGTTGAACTTTATGTAGTCCATGCATACTCGCAAACCAGTGATCACACGGGTCGGGATGAGCTCATTATTTTCATTTGCTACTACAGTAGTTCCTCCCTTCTTTGGAACACATTGGACTGGACTTACCCAAGCGCTATCTAAAATTGGGTAAATGATACTTGCATCCAACAGTTTTATATTTTCCTTTTTGACCACCTCCTTTACAACTAGGTTTAATCGATGTTGTCCCTCTACTGATGGCCGTAATCTTGTTCTAGCAGAATTTTATGCATACAAATGCTCAGACTTATTCCTTTTATATCGGCAACCATCCATGCAATGACATGTCTGTGTTTCTTTAATATCTCGAGTAATGCGGCCTCCTGTTCATTGCTCAGTTTATTTGAAATGATGACAAGTAAAGAATTACATGTTCCCAGATAAGCGTACTTGAGATGATGCGGCAATTGCTTTAGCTCCAGTTTTGGTGGTTCTTCTATTGAGGATTTCATCACTCGATATTCTTTCTCATCTCTGTTCAGGGGCTCAGCATCTTGTCCCCTGGGTTTCTTCCAAGTTCGAGGATCGGTGGAATCGAACTTGAAATTCTTTTCTGCAGCTCGGGGTTCATTTTTTTTCTAATAAGAAGCATTCATTTTCTTAAATGGAAAAACAATCTTCAGCTTCTACGGGGCACTTTAGTGCGTTCAGAACATTAAACGTGACTTCTTCGTTGTTGTCTCTCATTGTTAATTCTTTTCTTTCCACATCAATAAGAGTTCTGCCTGTAGCCAGGAAAGATCTTCCTAAGAGGATCGGGACCTCTTGATCGACTTCACAATCTAGAATGATAAAGTCGGCTAGGAAACTGAATTTGTCACCCTTTACTAACACGTTTTCAATTATTCCTTCGAGATATCCAATGGATCTGTTAGCAAACTGAAGTGTCACTGAAGTTGACTTTGCTTTTCAACATATAATTTCTTGAAAATTGACATCGGCATCAAATTAATGCTAACTCCTAGGTCACACAGAGCTTCGTCACCTTATTGATCTCCTATTGTGCTTGAGATCGTAAATTTACCAGGATCACATAACTTTGGCGGAATCTTATTCTGAATAATGTAGTTGCATTCTTGTGTCATCGCCACATTTTTGTATTCCTCTATTCGTCGCTTCTTTGATACGAGATCTTTCATAAATTTTGCGTAGTTCGGCATTTGTTCCAAAGCTTCAACCAGTGGAATATTGATGTGTAGTTGCTTTAATACTTCCATGAATTTTCCAAATTGTTTGTCCTTTGTTTGCTTCTGCAGTCTCTGAGGAAAAGTTGGTGGAAGTCTTTCAACTGACATATTTTTCTTCTGATGCTGTAACTTTTAATCGTAGTTTCAACTGTATTACTTCGTTCTGTGACTTCCTTTCCTCCCTTTCATCCTCTGTATTATTCTCCGTAACTTGTTCTTAGGATTTATTTCAGGATCTTTCACAGTTTCCACTACTCTGCTGTTGCGCAAAGTGATGGATTTACACTGTTCTTTTCCTTCTCGTGTTGGTGTTTTGGTGTAGCTTGGCAACATTCCTGATGGTCTATCCTTTAATGCTAGCGCGAGCTGACCCACTTGATTTTACAGATTCCCATGAGATGCGACCTGATTATGTAAGATCGCATTCATATTTCGCATCATCAGCTGAGATCGTTCCATAAATTCATTGACTTTTTGCTCAAATGGTTTAGATTGCTCAGGTTGCTGTTGGCGGTTTTGTTGAGTAGGAAATCCTTGGTTAAACCCTTGTTGTGTAGGTTGGAAATACAGGTTTTGCGTTCGTGGTTGCTACTGTTGGCTCCATTGATTACTTGGTTTCCATCCTTACGTAAAATTACTTAGATTGTTCCCCACGTAATTGACTGCTTCGGGATTTGACGGACAATGACAGGTTGTGGGTTGGATTGCTGCATGTTCAGATTCTTGAGAGTGTTGTTGAGTGTAATCATTTGAGCAACTAGGGTCATCACTGGATCAAGGTCTAAAATTCCAGGTTGGTTATGCGTCGATGCTCTCTTCGGTGCTGCAGCTCTCTCTGTCAGCCACTGATAATTGTTCGTAGCCATATTTTTCAGCAGCGAAAAAGCTTCTGCGCATGATTTGGATAAAATGGCTCTGTTTCCTGCTGCATCTAAAAGAGATCGAGTCTGTCCATGTAATCCATTGTAAAAAGTTTTCAGCTGAACCCATTCTTGAACACCATGATTCGGACATTGTCGTAACAATTCTTTGAACCTCTCCTAGGCTTCATAAAGAGTCAGTATCATGTTGTCTAAAACTCATGATCTCCCCTCGCAACTTTGCATTCTTCACCGTGGAAAATATTTGAGTAGAAATTTCTTGGCTAGATCTTCCCAAGAAACTATCGAATTTAGCAGTAAAGAATTTAACCATGTTTTTGCCTTGTCTCGGAGTGCATACGGTAATATTTTTAATCAGAGAGTCTCTCGATTAACGGCTGAATCTTCGAACAAATCGCATAAGGATGTGAACTCCTTAATGAATGCATTCGGTTCTTCGGTTGCGGAACCATTAAACGTACCTATGGTTTGCAACATTTGGAACATAATCGGCTTCAATTTGTACCTCACTTCATTGCTCTAAATCTGGAATTGCATAATCTCGAATTGGTCTTTCTTGTGCATAACTGTGGTTTGCTCGTTGGAATGTGTTTTGAGTAATTGGTTCTTCCTTCACCACTCCGCTTTGATTTAAATTTTGGCGTCTTCTCTCTCGAAGCGTTCTTTCAGGTTTGGGGTCGTAAGGAATGAGCTTTCGTTCCTCGTCGTTTTGCATAAGCACCTGAAAAATTAAAAAGAACCGTAAAAATTATCTTTTTTTGAATTTTTAAAAATTTTAAGTTAGAGTTAGTTTTATTCACAAGTACTTCACAAAGAATTCTAAAAATCAAAATTTTTTGTTGTCACCGGCAATGGCGCCAAAAACTTGTTGCTTAAAAATGTAATCTCTAAAACGCAAGTGCACGTGTTGCAACGTAGTAATAAAAATATTGATCACACGAAGACAAGTCAAATATCTAATTTAAAGAATAAATTGTAAATCATAAAGAATAAAGAATAGCATTAAAAGTTTGATTTTTATATTTATCTTCTACTCCTAAATTAAAACGAAAAGCAAAGGGAGAGAATTTTGGTCATCGTCGTTAGTCGCACAGCCTCGTTCCCCTGTCGCCGTGATCGTCGTCATGAACCTCTTCTTTGGATTTACGCCCGAAGCTTTATCGTGAATCCTGTTCTCCAATTCTACACTCTTAATGTGTGGTATTCACGTTCCTTTATGTAGACTGCGTGCAGCTCGAGCAGATTTGGGAAGCTATTATGATTTGAGAGGCTGTTACGATTTGGAGGAAGATCTGCATCGGTTTGGAAAGTAGTTGAGATTATGAAGAATTTTCAAATCTTCAAAGATATTTTTGTTTCCAAATTTGAATTTGAATTGATTATTCCTTCTTTTTCGTGATTCTTTTAACCTTTATGCTGATCGACAAGATCGGAGTTGTTAATTTCAAAGTCCATGGTTTGATTTGGTAGATTATTCATACTTTAATATTTATTTCGGGTTTTGCCCTAATTCAAAATCAAAACATTTATTTTTCGTCTCTCTTCAACGCAATGTAGCAAGTACACGAAGAATCATATTTCTTCATTTTCACTTTTAACAAAACACGCGAAAGCATAGACCCTGCATTGATATGTGTTGAATCCTCGCAATTAATACATTTTTATATCATGAGCCGGCCGGACGACTCCCGATAAGGTTTCACACAAGCCAACACCAAAACTTTAGTATAATTATATGGTACGAGGGTCCAAAAGTAGTTTATAGCCATCAAAAGAGGATGGCGGTGGTATTCTTTCACGTTTTTGTTGATTTGGACAAACTACTATCTTAAATAATAGTGGGGGAGTCTTTATTTATTGAAAAAATACTTCTTTTTTCCAAATTGGTGTTGTTTTACATTAAAATAATAAAATATGTCAACGATTAGATCTAACTTTTGATATTAGTTGGATTTTAAAGCTTGTAAGTATGAAAAACGAGGAACCTAAATAGTTTTCATTTTAGCTTGTAAGTCTTCGTGGTGGTGGTCAACAATATTTAAGAAAAACGACCACACTTTAATAGTCCATTTATTAATTTTATTATAATCTCACAATGGTTTTAGTTTTTAATACAATATATGTTTACTCTTTGTTTTAGTCATGCACGCAAACACTATTTAATACTATATAATAAATAATTGTTTATCTCAATCATTATTTCATACACGAGGAACCTAAATATTTTTCATTTCAATCGAATCTCTGCACATGCATGAGTGATTGATGGAGGAGAAACAGCTTTAAAAAGGGCTTTTACTTTCAAATGGTTTTCTGAGCAGCAAAAAGGGTTGACGAAAGAGGACGAAAATGGCGGGTTTTGCAGACGATGAGGTGATCATCGATATTCCATTGATTTTAGAAGATTCAGATGCTTCCAAGGATTCGATCTATTCCGAATGGTCCAAGTGCTGCATTTACAGAGTTCCCAAAAGGCTACGAGGCTTGAAGGAAGAGGCCTACACTCCTCAGCTAGTTTCGATCGGCCCTTTCCACCATGGCCGACCAGAGCTCAAACCAATGGAGTTGGTCAAATCTCGATACTTGCAGCAGTTCAGCCGACGAACTGGGCTCACCATGGACGCTTTCCGAAGCTTAATCGATGAAGAATGTGAAAAGGAAATCAGGGCTTGCTATGCAGGAACGTTTCAGATGAAAACTGACTTTGTAGACATGGTTATCACTGACGCCAGCTTCGTAATCGAGCTTCTAATGAGAAGCATGGACCCCCCCGACGATGATTATATATTCAAGAAGCCATGGCTGACGAAAAGCTTGGAACTTGATCTGATTTTGCTCGAGAACCAGCTTCCCTTTTTCGTTATTGAAAAGATTTATGATTTTGCTGTCCCTTCACAGATCGCGATCAAGAAAAACGAGCAAGAAAGCAAAGATTTAAAAGATAAGAGCAAGAAATCCAAAACTTTATGTTCGAATTCATGCTTTGCCCGTGGTCGTGGAGAAGATGAAGATGACGGCTTAATCGGTTCAAACTCAGCTTTTTTGAAGCTAACCAGACAGTTTCTTTCGAAAGGGAAAAATCATCTTCAATACAAAGGAGCCCTTCCCGAAGTTCTTCATTTCACCGACTTACTACGATACTATTACTGCCCACCCAACCACGGCCTTGAATTCGAGGAAGTCGTCGACAGCCGACTGAAAAATCTACCCAGCGCGATCAAGCTGGACGAAGCCGGAATAAACTTCGAGGCGCTGGATAAAATATATTTAAACAACATCAAATTCCGCAACGCCAGATTGCTGAGACACTGCCCGTGCCTCAACTTCTCGTGGATGCTCAAGTGTCTGCCTTGCTTCTTCGAGGGCATCCCGCGCATGAAATGCGAGGAACCGACGCTGAAGCTGCCGCGGCTGGAAGTGGACGACCGGACGGAGTGCGTGTTCCGGAACCTGATGGCGCTGGAGCTGTGCCATTATCCGGACGAGGTCTATATCTGCAACTACGTTTGGCTGATGGACAAGCTGATAAATACCCAGGCAGACGTGGAGCTCTTGATCGACAAGAAGGTGATCGTGGATTTTCTGGGCAGCAGCAAGGCCGTGGCCAAGGTTTTCAACTCGCTGTGCCGGCAAATGGTGGAGCGGAAATCGTGCTATTATAACTGTGCTCAGGACATCAAGCTCTACTGCAAAAACCCTTTGAATAAAATCATGGCTACGTTGACAAGCGTGTATTTCCGAGATTTTTGGAGGGGGACGGCCACTCTTGTCGGAATCATTGTGTTGGCTCTTACTGTCTGGAATTTCGTTCAGCGGTTCCTCAACCGTTGATCCGCTTCGATGTGAGAAAGTATTGTCTCTAGATTTCGAGCAACGACTTGTCTGTCGTGAGTTGAGTTTTCCACCGCTCATCCATTTGCCCACGCAAACCCATCCATATCTTGTCTATTTTTTGCTCTACTTCTACAATTCTAGTCCTCCAATAATTTTTCACTAAACCTTCGAATGTCTCGTTATTGAACATCAACATGATGCATGTAATCCAAGTAGTGGAAAATAGTTTTTCCTTAGTGGTAATCAGAAGTTAATTTTCATTTAGTAGTAAATGAAAGTTAACGGAAGTTTGTCTTAGTGGTGTAAGTTGGTGGAAGTTTTAATTTAGTGGTAAAAAGAAGTTAGTGTTAATGGTAGATGAAAGTATAGTGGTTAATGGAAGTTGAAACTTCCGAGTCATGGGTAATGGAGAGTTACGTTGCTAGGTCTATTTAAAGATTGTAAGGTCATTTGAAATTTGCAATCGAAGAAGTTGTTTTTCTCTCAAATTTTCATTCTCCATTTGCTATTGTTTTTGTGATTTTCAGGCGAGCTGCCTACGGTAACATATTTTCGAGCTCCAGCATACAACATTTGGTATCAGAGCCTGGTCGTTTTATGCCAAAATATCCGAGATACGGGCCGATGACACTCAACACACAACAAGAGGCAATAGACGGTGACATCGTGTCGTTCAAATGTCCACTCTTGACATCGACAAATTATACAACATGGGCAATCAAAATGGAGGCGATTATGGATGCACGGGGAATCTGGGAAGCTGTTAAATTTAGAAAGATTGCAGACATAAGGAAAGGTAAAGTAGCCGGTGCTTTTATTTTTCAAGCCCTCCCGGAAGATATTCTTTTACAGGTAGCTCAAAAGAAGATGGTCGAGGAAGTGTGTGACGCTTTAAAGATGCGACAAATGAATGGCTGAATGAATCAATCGATGAGTTTTTCGGAAAATTGAGTGGCATAGCAACCAAGTACAGTAACTTGGGCGAAACCTTGGAAGATGCTGCACTTGTGAGAAAACTTCTTGATTCTGTACTAGACAAATTCATTCAATTGGTTGCATCAATTGAACAATACTGCGACATTGAGACAATGTCGTTCGAGGAAGCAATAGGGAGACTAAAAGCTTATGAAGAAAGAATTGGGCATCGAGGTAATAAATTTATTCTAGAAAGTCAACTTTTGCTTTCCCTTGGTGATTGACAAGCGAGACAAAAGGAGGCAAGCAGTGATCACGAAAAAAACAAGGGACGAAAATCCTCTAGTACTACCTGGCGAGGGCGAGGAAGAGGGCGCGGCGGAGGCCGTGGACGAGGGACAGGTGGAGACAGAAGATCAAATACATCGCGACAAGACGTTGATGGAGGAGCCAACAACAAAAAAGATAAGTCGCATATAAGATGTTTTAATTGTCAAAATTTTGGACATTATGCTTCTGAGTGCACCAGTCCAAAGCAAAGAGACGAGGAGATGAATCTCGTTCAAGAAGATGAACTTGTTCTACTGATGGCGGATCACACGGAGGAGCCGTGTGACATGTTCTTCCTCAACGAACAAAAATCACTGTTGCAACAAAATGGAGAGGAAAATGAAATGTGGTGCCTTGACAACGGTGCCAGTAACCACATGACAAGTAGGAGATCCTGCTTTGTCGAACTTGATGAAAGCATCGTGGGTCAAGTTCGTTTTGGAGACAATTCCATGGTGACAATCAAATGCAAAGGTATAATTACCCTTAATTGCTGGAATGGAGAACATCGGTTGATCACCAATGTTTATTACATACCTAGCTTACGCAGTAATATTCTGAGCCTTGGTCAAGCAACTGAGGCTGGATGCAAAGCAATACTCGAGGGAGAGTATTTGAAGCTTTACGATAAGAGGGAAAATTTGCTCATGAGAAGGTACGACGATCAAAAAATCGTCTTTACAAGACAATACTACACACTGTCGATCGTGTTTGTCTCTCACTCAAATTGGATCAAGAGGCATGGCTATGACACACACGATTGAGTCACCAACATTTCCAAGTAATAGAAAATATGGTGATGAATGAGATGGTCCGAGGAGTGCCAAAAATCCATCACCCAAACCACGTGTGTGAAAGGTGTTTGGTTGCCAAACAAAATAGAACACCGTTCCCGCGAGAAATGCTTCACAAAACTAGCAAAGTTTTAGAGCTAATCTATGGTGATTTATGTAGGCCGATCAATCCACCTACACAAGCAGGTAATCTGTATTTCTTCCTGCTTGTAGACGATTTTAGCCGATTTATGTGGACTTACATGCTAAAGAGAAAAGATGAAGCCTTTGAAGTATTCATAAAATTCAGAGCCCAAGTTGAAAGTGAAAGTTTGCACAAAATTCAAACTTTCAGAACCGATCGAGGGGGAGAATTCTATTCAAAATTGTTTTTAAGCTACTGTGAAGATAAAAGGATTCAACGACACTTCACAACACCATATACTCCATAGCAAAACGGTGTAGCTGAGAGGCGGAATCGCACAATTCTTGACACAATTCGAGCATTGTTGAAAACAATGTCTGTACCGGCATATATGTGGGGAGAAGCTGTTAGACATGCTGTATATCTTCTCAACAGATTACCTACCAGAACAATCAAAAGTGCAACTCCTTATGAAATTTGGAAAGAGAAAAAGCCAAATTTAGAGCATCTTAGAGTATTCGGCTGTGTTGCTCATGCTAAGGTACAATCTCCTCTCTTAACAAAACTAGATAACATGAGCATTGTTACAGTTCATTTGGGAATAGAACCGGGATCAAAAGCATATCGACTCTATGACTCAAAGAAAAAGAGAAAGATGGTGAGTCGAGATGTTGTATTCGAAGAAAACAGGAGGTGGAATTGGGATGAACCGTCCAGAGAAGATTTTGTTGATGACTCGATAAGAGTAGACTTGCATGAAAGGTCAGAAATGAATGATTAACCAATGCGCCACGTAGATGAAGAAAGAGAAAATTCATCATTGAATACTTCATCAAGTGATTCTTTAGAGGCTACCTCACAACAAACATCTTCTGGAAATTCTCAAGGGAGCTACGATTCAATTCCAGTGAGAGGATTCAGATCGCTCGCAGAAATCTATGCAAGAACTCCCGAATGGGCATAAATCCATTGGTTTGAAGTGGATTTACAAATTGAAGAAGGATTCGGCAGGAAACATCATCAAGCACAAAGCCAGATTGGTAGCAAAAGGCTATGTACAAAGACATGAAGTCGACTACAATGAAGTCTTTGCATCAGTGGCAAGATTGAAAATCGTGAGCCTACTGCTTGCTCTCGCAATACAACAAGATTGGAAGGTACATCATCTTGATGTAAAATCAGCATTTTTACATGGTGATTCGCAGGAAGAAGTGTATGTAAACCAACCTGAGGGTTTCGAATGCAAAGGAAAAGAACATATTGTGTACAAATTACGAAAGGCGCTATATGGGTTGAAGCAAGCACCAAGAGCTTGGAATACACGACTTGATCAATCTCTGAAGAATTTGAATTTTCAGAGATGTGCTCAAGAACATGCAATATACCGGAGAATCTACAACGATGAAATATTAAGTATCGGAGTCTATGTCGATGACTTGATAATTACTGGCTCAAAAGAGAAAAATATTGAAAACTTCAAGAAACAAATGATGAAAGAGTTCGATATGAGTGATCTTGGATAGGGGTGGGCAACCCAAGCCCGACCCACGGTCTCAGCCCGACCCGCAACTTATGGGTCGGGTTGATAATGAAAAATTTTGGTTTTTTTTAAAATTGGGTCGGGTTTATATTATATGTTTGGGTTTTGGGTCGGGCTTTTATTTTTATAAAACCCACGGGCCCGACCCAAAACCCGAAGTGGGCAGTGAAGTGGCTGCCAGCTGGGTTCTATAATCACGATTTTCATCTTTCGACCTAGGTTCAGTCAACCCCGCCGCCTTCTTCAGACAACGATCCATAGAAGCAGAGAAAATACTGGGGAGTGGGGAGAAATTATCAGTACTGGGGAGAAATTATCAGTACTAGATTGCACTTCAATTTACAGTCAAGTACCTTCAATGGGTCCTCGCCAGTTTCGTCGAATAGCTCATCTCCGGCGCCGAGGGGATCGCAGAGCTTAGACGCAGCAAAACAGAGAGGGAAAGAGAGAAGGGACTGGGTGGCGCAGAAGCACGAAGGATTGATATACAAAAACAGGGGAGACACCCCCTCGTACGTGCATAGAATCTATGCTCCTCCGTTTGGAATATGCTTCTTTGATAAGGCTAGCCTTCTTTATGATTAGGTACACAGTAGTTTTAGTTATTGATGAGTTTTTCTTTGTTGTCGACTGATTAACTTTTATTCTAGAAATGACATTGTGAAGTCTTAACTGGAACTTGTTTGATAGAGTGCTCTTGGATTAATTTATAGGTGCATTATAACGAGCCTTTTGTCATATTTATATGCATGTGGTGAGTAA
>QAOC01027635.1:38907-68170 GCA_003255005.1 Begonia fuchsioides | reverse complement strand
TTTTTTCTTTTCTGTAAATCAGTTCTATATCTCTTGTCACCGTCCTACGTGATGGAATTGTGAAGTCCCTTTGAAAAGTATCCACGAATTCCTTGAACCCACCCCACTCCACCATTCGCATAGGCAACTCTTCTTTGATTATCATTCTAGCTAAAGCCTGTCATGATGTTTCCGGCAAATAAGTGGAGGTTGATGACTTTCCTTCTGGTGCATTAACATACGGCAACGTCTGTTGTTTCTTATCAGTTTCAGCAAAATATTTCTTGCATCTCTGTAAGTGTCGTGTCATATTAGACGTCTCGCCTGTCTTACTGTCGCATGCATATTGTTGTCCGCAATAATTGCACGATGCTTTGGGTCGGATCGGATCGGTAGTATCATCCCATTGAAAGTGATCCCAAACATAGGATCTAAACATTCTTTTTTTCGACGTCGCGGCCAGAGTAGATTCTGATGCCTGAGTAGATTGTGACTGTGATTCCATCCTGAAAAATAAATGAACATTATTAGAGCAAGATTATGCATCACATCTATAGAAATTGTTCATCATTCACAGATTCGAACAACAAAATACAGCAACTAACAATTCCAAGGCATCAGTGTCTAATAGAGCAAAAAAAAACTAGAAGAATCTCCATTATCAGCGGCCAAAATAAAATCATGCATGGGCTAGAATCTCCAATCCTTTGTAGAATGTTAGTATTTTAAGAAATATTTTTTTCTCAAGATTATTATCTTAGAATTGGATTAAATATCTGATTTATGTAAATATTTAAGTTTATTTCTCTCGCATAGTGGTACAGTCAAAAGAGAAAATAAACAGCAAGTGGCCAAACCTTTTCCGGCTTTAGAGATCTCAAATAGTCTAGCAAATCATTCTTTTCCTCTCCAACAAACTGTTGCATTTGTAGAGCAGCGCACTTCCTTTTAACTTCGTAGAGTTCCTTTATTATAAAATCAAACAACATAATAAATGATCAATCGCTAATAAAGGAATATTGCAGATCCGACAGACAAATATCCTCAGCATAATGGAAAGTGGATTATTAAAACATTCACCATAAAAACATATCAAACTAGTTGGTTTTTATTCATGGAATTTTGTCAAATTACCTAACTAAAAAATTATGAACGCCTCACCATTAAATAGACTAATTTATTGATAAAGTATCAGTCTCTGAAGTAAAGGATTAATCCCAAACCTTATGAAATCAGATTAATTGAAAAAGTATGAGCAGAGCCAATTCCCTCTTTGGAACCATTACATTTGGCTATATTTCAACATTCTAGGAAATTAGTAGAATTTCTTTTTTTGAAAACAACACATGTTTTAAAATCCTTTTTTTGTATATTCTCATCCTTCATTTAAATTGTAAATGTAAATGTTACATGTTACATCAGAAGTTCTCTAAAATCTTTAAACTTCTTAAAATGATATCAAGAATGAAAGACACTTTTCAATTCTGCCAGATTCAACTTCTTAAAAATTGCTGTGATTTACAACACAATGCTCAATGTCAAACAAAACTACATAAGAAGCCCCACCTTAACCCAAACAATCAAAGATATGTCCAATCCACTTTTTCTGTTTCAAAAAACAAATGATGCGTACATGGATACAAATAAATCGAAATTGTTCATATCAATTAAAATATTAGGAAAAAGTTAACTTACGGATCATGATTTGAATTACTTGAAGGAAAGATTTCAATAAGAGCCACCTGACTCTGTTTCAGGCATCAAGACCCAAAAATATGTTTTTTTTTCTATTGGCAGAAAACTCAATCACAAAATAGCAAAGAAAGAACGGGAGAGGCGGAGACGAGAGAGGCGGCGACGGGAGAGGCGGCGACGGGAGAGGCGGAGACGGGAGAGGCGGAGACGGGAGAGCGGAGAGCTGAGAACAAAGAGAGACAGAAGCTTTTTATTTTATTTGACCTAATCCGTTGATCGGATAGGATCGGATCGGATCCTGGCCCAATCCGATCTGATCCGAAATAATTTTTCTGGACTCGACTCGTTTGCTTATGTTCGACCCGTGGATCCGATCCGTTTGATCCGATCCGTACGGATCGGATCGAGTCCAACGGATCAGTTCGGGTTGCCCACTCCTATCTACATAGGAAGTGACTTGCAAGCCAAATAAACCGAAGTCAAATAAACTGTCGGTTTATTTGATGTAATTTCTAAATCTAATAATCAATTGGAATGCCCTTATGAATCATTGACGTTGCGTGCATTCTCACTTATGTTCAATTTTTAGTTATTTATCAAAAAACTGAATAAATAAACAACTTGTGTACTAAAACTAGGAATTTCATATTGCAAATGTCACGTTATATGATATGATGAAACGTGCATATACATATATAAAAATATGGAGAGAGTTTAGTTTATAGATAGATATATACATATGGAAAGAGAGAGTTGAATGTTGAGATGAGTGCTGAGTGCATGGGCATGACGAAAGAGGTCGAGGAGAAAAAGTCAAGATGATGGAGTTTCATCTTCCTCACGTCTAGGGCTACTGTTTCTTGTTTCCATTTTATGGCATCCAACACCTTTTCTTCCGAAAACTACGCCACCCCACCACCTTCTCTCTCCCCGNTTTTTTTTTTCTATTGGCAGAAAACTCAATCACAAAATAGCAAAGAAAGAACGGGAGAGGCGGAGACGGGAGAGGCGGAGACAGGAGAGGCGGCGACGGGAGAGGCGGAGACGGGAGAGGCGGAGACGGGAGAGCGGAGAGCTGAGAACAAAGAGAGGCAGAAGCTTTTTATTTTATTTGACCTAATCCGTTGATCGGATCGGATCGGATCCTGGCCCAATCCGATCTGATCCGAAATAATTTTTCTGGACTCGACTCGTTTGCTTATGTTCGACCCGTTGATCCGATCCGTTCGATCCGATCCGTACGGATCGGATCGAGTCCAACGGATCAATTCGGGTTGCCCACTCCTATTGCTTATCCTCTTACAGTCAACCCTGCCGAAGCTCTTATCACTCTCTTATTCAATCAGGCTTGCTTTTTGTTTTTTTTTAATTGAATGTAAATGGTTGGACCCTCACAAAGATTAAAAAATTGTTTGTACTCGGAGAATCGTGAATGCCACCGCCAAAGACGAGTGTCCTTCTGTCCTGAACGAGGAACTGCCACATTGCACTCTTCTGACAGAGGAGGAAGATTGAGGCAAATTCAATCCGATCCGATAATAATCTGATCAACAATTTGCCTCAATCCGATCCGATAACAATCGGATCAATAATTTTGATTCGATCGGATTCGGTGCATGTGTCATCTAAATTCGAATCCGATTAAAGAAATCGGATCAGATCGGATTTTTAAAAACCTGTAATTCAAAAATTTTCCGAAATTGTAAAAACCTGTAATTCGCGACGCGATCCGATGAGGGTACCGACGGCCGGCCGGCTCATCCGTCGATTCCTCCTTTGTTCTTCGTCATTTTTAAAGAATCCATTAATTTACAATTACAATTACAGAAATAATTTACAAATCCAAAATCAAATCTCCATACCTATTTATATATTTGTTTCTGTTCTTCGCGGCCGTCGTCAGAGACTCAGAGTCTAGGTGCAGAGGGTCGGCGAGGCGGCTCGGCTTCGTCGTCGGAGTAGCGAAGTCGAGAAATTGGGACGGATGATTTTCGAATTCCAAAATCGGAGTCGGGGATGCTGAATGATTTAGGGTTTCGCCTTTTGACTTTCGGCTAATTTGAATTAAGCAATCCGACTTTCAGATTGGCTATCAGATTTGGCTTCGAATCCGATAGTTAATCTGATCCGATAACGATCCGAAAGTCGGATCAAATGAAAAACTTCTCTACTGAATACCTGGTTCGATCCGACCGAATCCGATTAGATTGGATCGGACCGGATCCGCCCACTCGTAGAGAAGGGGATTTCTTTGTTCAGATTTAAGAGACGATACAAGCTATGGCATGTGATCTGAGCCCGGTGGTGAATGGTTCTCTGTGGGCTAAAACCATGTTCGTGGTTTTTGGATATTTTCAACAGTCCATCCAGGCCCAGATAAGGGAAGGAACGAAACGAGTAGCCCCCCAAGGTTACGGAGACGGCAGAAAGGAACCTCTCCGAGTCTGATTCGCCGGAGGATTCGGATTTTTCACAAGGGCGGTTTCAATTTCCATTCCTCCATCGCTAGTTCTGTCTCCCTTTCTCTGTGACAACGTAGAGACGATGAACGTCGCTTGTTTTTCCGCTGGCCATGCTATTCCGTCAGTCGATGGGACGACAAGAAACTTCAGGAGTTCAGCTTCGTTAGATTTCGTCGTCACAAGTCCCGCGCTTTTGTTTCCAGGCATGTACTCTAAATTTCGATTCTCTTCATCTTTCTGCAGTTAAACTCCATAGTACTTATGCAATTAATTTTGCTGAGAGAACGAGGTGTTTTTGGGTATAAAGCACCACCCATCACAGATAGCTTACTTGCTGCTTGGATTAACTGACTCTGGGACGGAATCAATTGATGATCATGCTATTGTTCTTATTCATTTTGCTTTTGATTGGTGATTATTGCTATATCATTATGAAAATTTGATGTTTGATAGCTTCATGGATTACACAGTTGTGATCTCTCCTTACATTGGTCACTTCGATTAGCTTGTAAATTACTTCTATCTTACCTATATCATTTAGCTAGTGATATTTCAAGATATTATGAACAAAGTTGGTTCGTAATTAGAGAGATCAATTCCTTTGCTTCTTCTTTGTTTAAATTTAAGGTTATAGTTTACTACTTTTCATGGCCAGGAACTTACTTCGAATACGAGCTACAGTTTTGCAAGATGATGAGAAGGAACTTACAGCGGAGTCATTGCCACTCAAGACTTCCTCTTTGCCTGATCATGATAGCACAGGAAATAATCACAAGTCTAGTCAGTTGGAGGATTGGTTCTTTGAAGTTGAACAAATTGTTAATATTTTTCTTGCGGTAAATTCGTGTGCCTATTGTATCAAAACCAGCTGATTTTGATACAAAGATGTGAGTGAGACATCAGACGAGGCTAAAAATTGGAAATGAACGACCGTAGCCAACCCAATAAGGACAGTCGGTTGCACATCATCACATATTAATTAATAGTGATATTTTCTAATGGGTATCGTTAGCTAGTTTTATCTCTTATTCTACGTCCTATAATGGCTAAAACGCTCGAAATTTCTGAAACTGATTTCAGTTTTGTTACTTTACAACTCTACAGGATTCCGTAATAAAGGTGCTTGATACATTCGATAGAGACAGGCACTATGCTAGGTTCTTTGTTCTGGAAACCATTGCCAGGGTTCCTTATTTTGGTGAGCTTTGAATTTGTTAAATATTTTTTCCCAGCATGTCCGTGCTCATATCGAATGGCAATTTATCTGTAACTGACACAGTAAAAACAAAAGAGTTGATTTTCTATTGGAAAAAAGAGAAAGGAAGGCATCTCCCTAGCAATTTCAAACTGGGTTATGAAGTGAGTTCAGTATTTCTTACAATTCTCTTTTTATTTCTGGGTAGCCTTTATTTCTGTGCTGCACTTGTACGAGAGTTTTGGTTGGTGGAGAAAAGCAGACTATCTGAAAGTGAATTTTGCCAAAAAGCTGGAACGAAATGCATCACTTGCTTATCATGGAGGTGCCGATTCGGTTTACCAATACTTGTTCCTTGGACCAATTCAGTTATATGTGGTGTATCTTAACTTGACCAAACATCATTAGAACTTCAACTGAGCAGGAATTGGGAGGGAACGATTGGTGGTTTGACCGCTTTCTCGCCCAGCACATTGGAGTCGCTTATTATTGTATGCCAGTTGTAATGTATGCTATAAGCCCAAGAATGGCATGTAAGTCTTCCTTTAAATCCACGAACGATATTCCAGTTATTTTTCTCTTAGAGTTGAGGATCTACTTGATTGCATCGTGACTGCAGATCACTTTTGGGAAGGCGTAGAAAACCATGCTTTTCAACTTATGACAAATTCATCAAGGCTCAAGGAGGTATGCAGGATAAAGGGATGTTGTCTTTCTTGTATGTTCTAAGTCTCAACCCTCTTATTGGTGCTTATTGCATGTGTAGAGGATTTGAAAAGATCACCCGCCCCCGAGATTGCTGTCAAATACTACACGGGAGGAGACTTGTACTTGTTCGGTGGGCTAATGAAACTTAACTATCTGGTGTCTTGTGCAGATGAATTTCAAACTTCCCGGACCCGATTTGCGATGTCCAAAGATAGGCAGGACTCTGGAATGTGTGACGCTTTGGCGGCACCCTTGAACAATGGTTAAAAATATTTGAATATGTGGCAGAGAACCTGTATGCTGTGTTTTTGAACATTAGAGACGTCAAAACAGAGCACTGCAAGACGATGAAGGCATAATCTCCTGTCCCCTCATTCGCATGCCGAGGAAGAGCCGGAATGCGTGATTTCTGAGGCAGAGTGTGAAGGCATCATCGATTGTATATCGAAATCCGAGGCGGCACCAGTCAGGGTCGAAGAGATGAAACAACTGGCAACTTCAAATGTTGTATGCCAGCTTCGACACTTGTATAGATTTATCTTGTGGCTTGTAAGATTGTGAACTCAGTCTATAAATGCAATCAATATTATTTTTTTATAAAAATTTAAAATCTAAGTCCACATCATGGGCTTACCCGGACGCACTGAACCCAAGCTCAAACCCTCCTTCCTATCTAGGGTTTCGATCCTTCAAATACCCTCCATTTCCCCACTGTACTCCCCCCACCCCCTCTCTCTCTCCCATTAGTGTTCGCTTCATCATCCTTTCAAGTCTCAATCGATCTCGGAGAATCAGAGTGTCCGCGTTGCCATCGGTTGTACTCCCCCCACCCCCACCTTCTCATTTGTAAGTTAGCTATCCGTATTTATATTTCTTCATTTCGTTTATAGTTCGAGGCGCCAGATTTCAAAGTTTCTCCGACACTTTTCGGCTGGATTTTGAGTGTTCGTGATCGAGAGAGTGGGAAAGTGCGAACTGAGATACATGGGGAAGTCAGGAAATAGAAAGAAGAAAAGCGCTGCTAATCAAGTTTTATCTGTTGATAATAATATCACAAATTCTGGTGGTATCGATTTGGATTCTTCTATATTTTTGAAAAGAGCCCATGAACTTAAAGAAGAGGGGAACAGAAGATTTCAAAATAAGGATTATGTTGGTGCGCTCGAGCAGTATGATAATGCCCTTCGCCTCACCCCAAAGACCCATCACGATCGAGCGGTTTTTCACAGCAATAGAGCTGCTTGTTTAATGCAAATGAAGCCAATCAACTATGAAACAGTCATTGCTGAGTGTACCATGGCCCTTCAAATACAGCCTAGGTTTGTCCGAGCACTTCTCCGGAGGGCTCGGGCATTTGAAGCTATTGGGAAATGTGAAATGGCGATGCAGGACGTGCAAGTGTTGTTGGGGGTTGAGCCTAATAGTGCCGATGCTCTGGAGATTGCTCAGAGATTGAGAACAGCCTTGAAGCCACGCCCAGAGGCTCAACAGGATCTCCAGAGCAGGCCATCTCCTGCTGCTCTTGGCGCTTCTGCAGTCCGTGGTGCCCCAATTGCAGGATTAGGGCCATGTTTGCCGGCCCGTCCAGCTTCCAAAAAGGCACCATCTTTGAATGGGGGAGTAACTGCCTCTCCAAATGCAAAGGTGGACAAGCCTCAAGCAGCTCCGGTGGCTGAAAAAGGCTCTGACCATAAATCTCAGCTGCCTAAACTTGTGCTGAAGCCTTCATATGGCACTTCAAAATTATATGGTGAAACTAAAAACGATCCGAAGGAGCCACTGCTATCTGCACCCTTGTCATCTGCTCATGGGCCAAATCCTGACCCTGTGGTGATACTGAGGCCATTGAAGCTTGTTTATGATCACGACATAAGGCTAGCTGAGATGCCATTAAATTGCACTTTCAGATATCTCAGGGAGATCGTGGGAAAGAGATTTTCATCATCCAAGGCTGTTTTAATCAAGTACAAGGATGGTGATGGTGATTTGGTGACCATAACTTGTACAAGTGAACTCCGACTGGCAGAGTCTTGTGCGGACAAAGTTATTTCGAAAGAGCCTGAAACAAATAAGACTGACTCAATCGGTCTGTTAAGATTGCATATTGTGGAGGTGAATCCTGATCAAGAACCACCTCTGTTGGAAGAAGAGGTGGAGAAACCTCTTGAGACCAATGAGAGTAAGGCAGATGAAATTGGATCCAGTAGTTCATCGCTTGCGGAATCGTTGCTGGAAGTTGTTGATTCTGATGCTGGTGTCACGGAAAAAGAAGAACCGCCAAAGGTAAAACCAGCTGGGGCTGAAAATTCAGAAGGAAAAGAAGTGGAAATGGACGATTGGTTATTCGAGTTTGCTCAACTTTTCCGCTCCCATGTAGGAATTGACCCAGATGCTCATATTGACTTGCATGAGCTGGGGATGGAACTTTGCTCAGAGGCCCTTGAGGAGACAGTAACTAGCGAAGAAGCTCAGAGCTTGTTTGATAAGGCGGCTGCTAAGTTTCAGGAGGTTGCTGCTTTGGCGTTCTTCAACTGGGGAAATGTCCACATGTGTGCAGCAAGGAAGCGAATTCCTTTGGATGAGTCGGCTGGAAAGGAGGTAGTGACAGAGCAGCTACAAACTGCTTATGACTGGGTCAAGGAGAAGTATTCATTGGCGAGAGAGAAGTATGAAGAGGCGCTCATGATTAAACATGATTTTTATGAAGGATTACTAGCATTGGGCCAGCAACAATTTGAAATGGCCAAACTTCACTGGTCATTCGCTCTTGCTAGGAAAATAGATCTTCCAAGCTGGGACTACACCGAAACAATAAAGCTGTTTGACAATGCAGAGGAGAAAATGAAAGTTGCAACTGAGATGTGGGAGAAGCTGGAGGAGCAGAGAGCCAACGAGCTAAAAGATCCAACTTCAAGCAAGAGGGAGGAGTTACTAAAAAGAAGGGCTAAACGGGGGAGTGGTGCAGATGGGGAAACCACCGGAGCTGGTGGGCCGAGTGAGATGTCAGCAGATGAAGCAGCAGAACAAGTAGCTTTGATGAGGTCTCAGATCCATCTCTTTTGGGGCAACATGCTGTTTGAGAGGTCCCAAGTTGAATGCAAACTACAAATAGGAGACTGGAAGAAATGCCTGGACGCTGCTGTTGAGCGATTCAAGCTTGCAGGGGCTTCTGAAACCGATATTTCTATGGTTCTTAAGAATCACTGCTCCAATGGAGATCCAGTTCGTGGCGATGAAAGCAAGAGTCATAATCTTAACAGCATCGCGCCCAGTGAAGGAGAGAAAAAAGAGTGTCACCCAGTATCTTGATCTTAGCTGGACGATTCATATTTCTTATTTTCTCAGGTGTCCTAGAAAATTCAGAACTAATTTGTCTGGTTGGTTCAGCCAAAAGTCAGATGAGCTTCCAAGTTAGTAGTCGGTTACATTTTCCTTAAATTTTGTGGGAGTTTTCTGGTTAGATTTGCATCGACATCATGGGTCCGTGTTTATCAAATTGAAGGAATTTACAGAAGCTCCCTCGTCTGTCTAAGCGTCCTTTGGTGGTCCACTGGCGCTCAGTTGAAAAATTCAATGTGCTGCCAAGCTTCATTGGGCCAATATTTTAAGCTTTTTTGTTTAAGCCAAAAGAAATTATGAGAGCAGACTGTAGTCGGATGTCCTCCCACGTAATATTTTAATGAACCATGGTTCGACTCTCTTGATGGCCTCGCCCTCCCAGAAATAATTGAAGTTTAGGGGAGGGAGACATGAATAACAGTGGGGAAGGCAGCCGGGAGTGTAATCCTGTTCCTCGCTGAAAGAAGAAATCAAGACGCAAGGTGGAGGTGGAAAAGGACAAGTACTAAAACAAAAAAGGGTGAGATCTGAGGCTTCAGCAGACAAGACTCATGAAAACAGAATCTGGCTAGTAAAATGGCATCAACCACGCACTTTATAGGACTATTATCCAAAGATTACGCATTATTTTAAACACCAAGCTTCACCTTAGCCAAACGCCCAGCTAGGAGAGTCCACACCCCCAAACACATACCCATTATAATCACTAGATTTCGTTCTAACAAAAGGGAGAGAGAGCACACAACCATGCAAGCACTCTTCAAGCTTTGGAATGGAGAAATCAGGCGGTCGCTATTGGGTCCCTGTTAATCCCGTTCTCCATCGCCTTCATCGCTTCAAATCTTGGCTCCTTGGCTTGAAATTTGACGCCCACGTAGAGCTTCATGTAGTCCTCGAACACGAATTTTGGGTACGAGTGGCTGCTCTCCTCCTCCTTTTCCAGCAACGCCGGCGCAGGATAGATCACGGCATCGCTTCCTGGGTTGTAGAATGAGGCCAACGACATTCTGTTGCCGTCCGGTTGAGCTACCACCCGATGTACAACACTCTTGTATTTTCCATTCGTGATGACCTTAACACGCACAAAAACAACAAACTTCCCGTCACTCCTTTGTCCCATTTGCTTCCACCCAGATGTAATATTTCTCGGTTCTTAAAACGATAAGATTTTTATACCTCCAGTTGGTCGCCTAAGTTGATAACAATGGAGTGGCGCATAGGAGGGACATCGACCCATTCCCCGTCCTTGAGAAGTTGGAGGCCGCTGACCTTGTCATCTTGGAATAGGAGGATGAGGCCGCCGGCGTCTGTGTGGGCTCTCAAACCCTTTATTAACTCTGGTTTCGGACATGGAGGATAGTTGCTCACCTTGGTCCCAAAAGTTGGTCCTTTTGCCCCAGTAAACGCCTTCTTCAGGTACCCTTTCTCCAACCCAAGATTTTCGCACAGCAGCTCCAGAAGTTTCTCGGCTAGCTTCTCCAACTTCAACGCGAATTCCTTCATCGTAGCTCTGTTGCATTCACACGTTCAGGAATAAAGCTATAGATAGAGTCGTAGTTTGTAAATATAGACCTGTAATCTTCACTGAGATCGGGAATTTCAGCGAGGTTGGAGACGGGAAGATGGCGGAGGAAGAAGGTGCTCTCCCAGTCTATATCGTCGACTTCAGACTCGGCAGACTCGAGGCCTTTGCTTGCCACCATTTCCTGAAATTTCTGCTCCATGCAGTTTCTGTAGTGCTCCTTAGTCAGCCTCTCTACCTTGTCCAGAAAATCGGTGCATATCCCATGATTCATCAACTTCAAAAGACATCACTCAGTAAACCTCGTGTCGTACTTCATTACTATGCATGCTAAGCAATTAACAGAGTACGAGCATAAACGAGATGAAGAAGAGATGAAAGAGATGTAACCTCGAAGAAGCCCCAGTTCTCGCAAGCGTCACGTATTTTTTCCATAACCTCGCCCCTCTCTTCTCCATTCAGCTTCTCCAAATCAACAACAGGAAAGCTCTCCATCTCTCTCTCTCTCTCGATCCTGACTCCTGCAGATTTCAGTCTCAGCTCTATCTCTGATGAGGGCGTTGTTGGTTGAGGCTATATATAGACGCAAATGGCGTAAAGGACGGAGAAACAAGCAGAGAGGAGCAAAAAGACAACGCCAAGTGTGATAATTCAATCGAAATGAAAGTTAGGAGTGAGAGTTTATTATCCCAACTAGATATTAGTGTACATATGTTCTTTGGATGGAGGTCCTTCGACATAAATTCTGGTAATCTTTCTCAAAAAGCATGTTTTTATCGATTGATTCTTATTCCAAATCAATTTATAAAGAGGGGAGGAGTGGGGTAAAAGAACAGGAATCGTGTAGTGCTCAGTGCATGTGAGCACACATCTTCATGGACCCCTACCATCATCTTTGTTCTGTGCAGTCTTCTTCTTTCGCAGGGTCCCACTCTCTCCCCAATTCTTCCCGTCCCCACTTGCCTTCGTCTCCCCTACTCTCCCTTGCCCTACCTTAGCCCCTCTATGTTGCTTTCCACGCCCACTTATGCACATCCTCTTCTCGGGTTCTTCTTCTGTGTTGAAAGCTGATCGTACAGCGTTTCGTTTTACTGCTGCAGCTGCATCTATTCTGCATCTTCTTCCTTTTTCTGTACTTTCTTGACACAAAGTTGAAACACCAGGAGCCAGGAGGTTCTTGCTGTGAGGCTATGAAGCTACCCTCGTCGTAGCGTGTGGAGGAAGAGAAGAGAATCTTCCAAACTCAACTACCCTTCAGTTTACTTTCAGCAGTCAAAAAGTGGAGAATGGCACTTCAGCGTTCTTTGCTTGCTTAGATTCATTCGACATTGCTCGGTGAATAGCATTAACCAAATCTTTACAGTGGGCAGCTGATTGGGGTCAGGTTGATATACGTATTGGATAAGGGTTGTGAGATTTGTCTAGTGTTTTTTACGCTTTATTTCGTAGTCGCTCCTTTTGGGTCTTGTTTTACCTGAGCTGTGGGAATACCGCATCGGGATGACGACATTTCTCGAACGCATGCCTCGGGAGATAATGAGGAGAACAAAAGAAAACAGGAGAGGCGCTTTTCATGGCCGTGGACGCTTGCGATGGTGGGCTTTGTCGTTCCTAAATGAAAACAAGTGCATATTCTTCTTTTGAACCAGATGTGGCCGTCTTCTGTGCACCTTCGACGCTCTTTTTGAGCATTTCATCAACGTCGCTGTTATTTTACGTTGGAATTAAAATTGTGCTAGAAATGGAAAAAACCGGGCCTGGAGCATCATGCATGCATCCGTGGCGAGGCTCTGAATAAAACCAAGTGATGCCCGTCGACCTGCTCTCTCTCTCTCTCTCTCTCTCTGTCAAGAAACATTCCAAGTGTTTTAATGTTAGTTTTATCTGCGGGTGGAGGAGAATGGGATATGCAGAAGTTGGGATTGAGAGAAAACTGGCGAGAAAAGGAACTCTGGTTGGAAAGTAGCGCACATGACATGTTTGAACCGTAACCGGAGGAGTTTCTGGATCCAAATCAACGAGCATTTATCCACCATGGTACTCGGCCTTATCCGGATCTGGCCACTCCCTCCTCAAACCAATCTCTGCAAATGAAGAGCAGGAAACGAAACCCCGATGTCTCCGCCGGATTCGGAGTGGGGATGGGGTGGCTAGGTGGACTTGAACCTGTGATTTGGCGACTGTAATTAATACGTGGCAGGTACAGAGGCAGATTAGATATGAGATAGGCGTGGTACAGCCACTAGATTTGTAGCAGCCGAGGTCCACTCACTCGTCAGTGAAAGCGATTGAAGCCCCAGTCCAAATTCCTCCTCTTTCAAATGCATAATGAAATACAGAATAATAATGATTATGATTATGATTTATTTGTCCGCCTCCGCCATCAGAATATGTCCAAGATCTCCATGATCCAACGGTTGCAAAGCGGACACGAGCCTCTGTTCAACCACAGCTCCCTCGAACACACCCTGCAAAAGGTGTGCCCGCAAGGGATGAAGGCTGCTCCTTTCTTCCGCCCCATGCACACGCAGCACACTGAATCGCCCCTCTCTCCCCTTTTCTTTTCTCTCTCCCCGCCGTCTGATTCCTCCAGCAGTCTCATCAACGATACCCTCCCTGGTGTTCCTGTTCCCGCTCCACTTATCGACCCTCCCTCTACATCTAGCTTCATTTCTTGCGGGGATGGGCGGAGCCGCCGCTCCGCGGTTAGAGCTGCCGCCAAGTTCATTGCGGATGGCGCCGGAGTGTGATTCAGGCGCGGATCCGTGGACTGATCCGTGTTTGGCATCGCCGCAGGTTGCAGTTCGTCGTCCTCGTCTTCGTCTTCCTCTCGGACGCTTATTGCCGTCGCTCTACACCCCCAAGAGGCCCCGCAGCATCCCATCGCTGGGAATCCTAGCCGGTCCTTTAGATTTCTCCTTCTCCGCTCTCTTTCTAGGTGCTCCATTTTGGCTCTTAGAAATCCCACAATCGTCCGGGCCTCTCTTTCCCGCCTCAGCTCCTCCTGCAATATGATACCGAGCTGACTCATTTTCACACAGACTCAGAAAGTGCGAGAGCTGGAAAGAAAGAAAAAATGAAGTAAGTGATGGCGATGACCTGCGCTTTGGATCAGAGAGGTGGTAGTTTTATCCGCCCATTGGAATCCCGTGAGTTCTTTGAAATAATCTGATGAACCCACCTCTCAGTTTAACTCCAATCGGCAGAAGTGCTGAGGGAGGAATCAGGCAAAATGGTCCAATAGAACAATGGACGTGAGAATAATAAATACTGGATTTCCGGAGATTTCCGTCCTCGAAAGAAACGGGTACTCGATGTTGAACCCTTGAATCACCGACAGGAAAAAGGTGGTGCAAGAACTCGAACAGAGCTTCTTCTGATCGTCCGTCGGCGGGACGATCACCTTGAACTTTGGAAAACTAGAATACACTGTCGCCTTGCCTAAATGAGGGACCTTCCAATGTTAAGCAGAAGCTCGATGGGAAGGAATAGGGATGATTATCGGAAGAATTAAAAAAGGGTTAGTCGCCGGCCACAGCTAAATGAAAAGCCGGAATGGCCGGCACGTGAGCCGAAGTCGAAGACCTTTTGTGATCGGGTGATTAAGAAAAGTTATTGAAGAGAACAAATAAAAGAAATTGAATCGTCCAATTATTGTCAATTCTCCGCGAAATTAGCCTGTGGATTGCAGGAGGGAAAGAGGGACTTGCCCACATGCACAAATCATAAGAATTCTAGACTTTTTTGTGAAGTCAAACCTTTGATTGATACTTGACTCAAGCTTGGTCTTCGGCCCGGCCCATGTCGAGCCATTGGATCATCGGACCCGGATCTCCTTCTGTGGTTTTAATTCATTTGTTCATCGGATCGCCCGACAACGCATGTTTTGTTTCACTCATCGTTCACGTAACTTCAACACGATTCCCGCCTCCCACGTGTCCATCTTCCAAAACTTGTGGCCTTCTCTCTCTCTCTCTCTCTCTCCCCCTATTTCTCTGTTTCTTTCTTGCCGTCGGAAAGGAAGTTCCATCTCAGAACTCCCGGAAGAAAAGAGAAATGGCCTTCGTCTTCAATAATTTCCCTTCCAAGGCTCTCACTATCACTTCCCCCCGCGCTCCCATACTCCCCTCCAAATCCCCTGTTTTCTATCACATGCCCGTCGCCATCCCGGCCTCTCCTTCCCTTCGATCTTTGCTCTCGGCCCGACAATCCCCCCTTCCGCGACCTCTTTTCAGAGTACGTGCAGCCACCGATGACGAGTGGGGTGCGGAGAAAGGCGATTCGGTCGGAGAAGGCTACGGAGTGGCGGTTGCTGTAGAGGAAAAGCTGCCGGAACTGATCGAGATCGATAAACTGAAGAAGGCGCTGGTAGACTCCTTTTATGGGACGGATCGAGGCCTCAAGGCCACGAGCGAGACCCGGGCAGAGATTGTGGAGCTGATTACCCAGCTGGAATCCAAGAATCCGAACCCTGCACCCACCGAGGCTCTCACTCTGCTCAACGGGAAATGGATTCTTGCGTGAGTATATTACCGATTATTTCGAGACTGATGCAGTGGATGCACATACTTATGATGGGTTTGTGTAGATATACATCCTTTTCAGGCTTGTTCCCTTTGTTGGCAAGGGGTGGTGGACTCCCACTGGTCAAGGTGGAAGAGATATCGCAGACCATCGATTCGGTGAATTTCACCGTTCAAAACTCTGTTCAGTTTGCCGGCCCTCTGACCACTACGTCCTTCAGTACCAATGCCAAGTTTGAAGTCCGAAGCCCCAAACGTGTTCAGGTTCGAGAGATGTAATTTATTCAATGTATGGGGAAAGCCTAGCAGTGAGCTATTTGGTTCTAAGTTTCTTACCTTTGGCTTGAATTCATAACTTTTTTCAGATAAAGTTTCAAGAAGGGATCGTGGGAACTCCTCAACTGACGGATTCGATTGTAATTCCTGAAAATGTGGAATTTCTGGGACAAAAGTTTGACCTCACGCCGATCAAAGGCATACTCACCTCTGTCCAAGACACTGCTTCATCTGTCGTGAAGACAATCTCAAATCAGCCACCATTGAAGTTCTCGATCCCAAACAGTAATGCGGAATCTTGGTTGTTGACCACGTATCTGGATGAAGACCTTCGAATTTCCCGTGGAGATGGTGGCAGTGTGTTTGTGCTTATCAAGGAAGGAAGTACCCTTTTGACTCCTTAGAAAAACTCTCTCCGAATAATTTCCTGCTTCCTCATACAGTTTGATATTGTTATGCAATAATGGATTGGTTGAACTCTACTGTAAATTCAAAACGAGCATAACGTGTTGTGTTTTGTCTAAGTATCTGTATGTATTTAGATCTTGTTCTTTTCGAGACAGTATGAAAAAGATGAGGAATTTACAACATATCTAAAGCTGAGATTCATCTTGTGATCTGTATAAGAGAGAGACGTAAAGAGATCATCTACATTTACGAGAGATGAATAAATCAGTACAGACATCATAGAAGACCTCGAGAATGGTGCTGTAGCATTCTTGTCCATTCATGGAGACGTAGTAATTCAAAAGGCTTCTTAGATCCTTGGGATCTTCTATTCGATTTGCTGTAATCATCTCTATCATAGACTCTCTGAAGTCTTCTCTTGGATCGTCTGAGCTCTTGTGCGTGGCCACTATGACGATGAACTTGGTCACTCCGTTTCTCCGCCTCCTCCTTTCTCTCTCTGCGTGCCACGCCTCTTGCCTCTCCCGAATCATTAGGTCAAGTCTCTCCTGCACCATGGCGTGAGCTAGGCTTGAAATGGAAGCGAATCTCTCCGAGCTGGAGCTCCCTGCTTCTTCTGAGGAGGACACGCTAAGGCTGCAATTGCATCTGCAGCACAGTGCGGTCCTGTATCCTCTTTGCGGAGGGTGATGGCTCTTCTCTCGATCCTCCCTTCTGGTCCTCGAGGCTTTCATTCTGGGGGGACTGAAAGGGAAGTCGAGAGCTAGGAATTTAGGGCATAATAATCATTTATGTGGAGTCCGATAGTTGGCCACTTTGACAATGATTGTGTTCGTAGTTTTTGTAGAATATTTAAGAAGACAGGATGGGAAGCAAATCGAGTAGGAAAGAGTTAAGGGAGAGAGCAATGATGGTGCTGGAAGGTAAGTGGGATGGCTGATGAAAGAAAGTTGGAGGCCCATGCAGAAGACGAGCTTCCTAGATTTGCAGGAATGGACTCACATGGCTTCCGGAATCTGGATCGAACCCCTACCTCGCTCGCTCGTGCAATGCGCAGAGCAGGCGTGAAGGAGAGAACAATGAGGGAGTAGATAAAGCAGTCTGCTTTTCGGTTGCTATTTCCATGGCTTTGATCCTCATTTTAATCGAGCAAGCGCCAGCGGAAAGGAGATTCTTTTTCTCTTCTTCTTTGACTGCTGACGGAAGTTGGGAAAAGCTGAAAATGCGACATCATCATCTTGGAGCGCAGAGCACTGGTGGTAATCATCGCCATGCCTGCCCCCCTCTTTATAATACGAATGCCACCCTAACCCGTTTGCCCGTCTCCGCATTGGGGCCGGGCGGGTTGTTGTGGTTGGTGTGGTAGCTACTGGTTGGCGGTAGCTACCACCCATCATTTATTTTAGGCGCAGCCTCGGAGAACCCAATGCGCAATGACGTTTCTACCCTTTTCTATTCTTTCTCTAGGACTTGCATAGATCGCATCGCCTTCGCTTCTTCTTTGTTCTCAAGTGTGCACCGATATCTCCGCCCACATGGCTTCCGCTTTGGCTATCAACGGGGATTACGCCGCCGTCAAGTCCGTTTCCCCGCCTGTGACAGGACGAGTGGCTTCCGTCTACAGCGACGTCCAATCTAGTCGGATTGACAACCTGCTTCCTCTCCCATCCGTCCTCAAAACCAATTTTAATCTTGTTGATGGACCTCCCAGCTCTGCCGCTGGAAATCCAGGTCTTTCTCTATATTCATCTCTCATTTTCATTTATTCGTTCGGGAGCGATTTCATTTTTTTTGTTTGTTCACTTGTTTTGCGGACAAGATCTTGGAAAAAAAGGGAATGTGCTAATGATTTTTTCGGTGACTATTTCGATTGGTTATCTCTTGTTATTTTTGAAGTCACCTCTACGTATACTAGGGGTTGCCTTGTAGCTCTTGTTTCTAACTTTGAGTTCGCATGCCTAAATTACGTGGAAAGAATTTGTCCCTCGACGTCGTAACTTTGTGATACATTTCAGTCGCTATCAAACCGTTGTTTATGATATGACATGTTTGAACTGCCTGCTTTGCAAATGTTACAGATGAGATTGCGAAGTTGTTTCCCAATCTTTTCGGTCAGCCATCGGCAACGTTGGTACCATGCGATTCCAGTTCAGGTTTACCAAGCCGGACGTTGAAGATTGGTGTTGTTTTGTCTGGAGGCCAAGCGCCTGGAGGACATAATGTGATCTCTGGAATTTTTGGTTCGATTCTAGTTCTAGATGGTTATGGTGAATTTCAAATATCCTATACAGCCTTTACAATAATTGGCATGTGCTTTTGGTTCTAGATTACTTGCAGAATCACGCCAAAGGCAGCACTCTGTATGGTTTCAGAGGTGGCCCTGCTGGAATCATGAAGTGCAAATACATTGAACTGAATGCAGAGTACATTTATCCCTACAGAAATCAGGTGCATTTTCAGAGTACTAGTGTTTCCATCTGAATTGTCTGATGATTATGTGTATAAATTCTAGCTGCAAAACTACTTCAAAAATCCTAAATGAAAGTAGATAAAGTGGGAAATGTATGATTCAGTTGTATGTAGGGACATATGTCATATGAATTCTACTCATAAAGCTTCCATATATCTAAAGACATACTTATATTAAACGAGATGAAGTTATTATAACCTATTGATGGAAATTCACAAACTCATGCATTCTAGACCAAAGATTTTTTGAAAGAAGAATAATAATTTTGATGCTAGACATGATAATTTTACTTGATTGTATCCTTTTCAGGGGGGTTTTGATATGATTTGCAGTGGAAGAGACAAGATTGAAACTCCAGAGCAGGTGAAACTCTCTTTTGGTTTTTTAGACAGTCTGATAGTACTGATGTAAACACATGAGCTGATAAATGGATATGATTTCCAGTTCAAACAAGCGGAAGAAACATCTCTCAAGCTTGACTTGGATGGGCTTGTTGTGATTGGTGGAGATGATTCAAACACAAACGCCTGCCTCCTTGCTGAAAACTTCAGGTGTGGTGCAAGGACATCCTGATAATGCATTTAGTATGATTTTTTTACTAGAAAATTTGGGATGCACAATAATTTGTCAATGCAGGATGTTTCTGCCTGAAATTGTCTTAGTTTTTGTTTCCATATTTCAGTTATAGTTTCAACTTATAGATGAGCTATTACCAATTTTCCTTTCGGTGAAATTCTTATGGAGGGGTTTTATTGTTATCAGGGGTAAAAACTTGAAAACCCGGGTGATTGGTTGCCCAAAAACAATAGATGGTGATTTGAAATGCAAAGAAGTTCCCACTAGTTTTGGATTTGATACTGCTTGCAAGGTGACTTCTGAGAAAACTATGTTTCATTTTTTGTGTACTTCATAGTATAATTTATGTTCTAAATGAAGTAAGTATGGTTTTATTGTTTTCAACGCATTCTGCTAAGATAGTCTAAATTATTTTTGAGCTGATCTGAATTTTTTATGTATTTCATGAGAAAATGTCTTAATAGGTTTCAATGACAATGCAGATATATGCAGAAATGATTGGAAACGTCATGGTAGATGCTCGGTCAACTGGGAAATATTACCACTGTAAGTTATTTACTGTTGGATGTGCCTTTTAATTTTGAACTGACACTACAAAGGAAGGCTTCAACACCGTAATGCTATGTTTGTTCTGTGATTTTAGTATTTTAAAGAATTTCAATACTTACATTGATGGATACTTTTCTGCAAATGTGCAATTTCTTAGTATCAGACTTCATTCATATATGCAGTGTTTCAGTGTGCCTTTATGAGGCAAAATCATAGATAAGACTTATAATGGTTATCATGTAAGACCAATGTGTTAAAATGCGTTGTTCAAGTTTATAGATTTTCATGTGCAGTCGTTAGGCTTATGGGACGGGCGGCTTCACATATCACCCTGGAATGTGCTTTGCAAACTCATCCAAATATCACCATTATTGGAGAGGAGGTACCTTCATGAGCTATACTCGTTCGCAAACTCTTTTATGATCTATAGCCGTGATAATAAAGTGATTAAAATTATTGATCCTACTAAATTTTGAAATTTTAGCACATTATCTCAGCTACTTGCCTACTGGAGGTGATGAAACTGATCAGTCTAAGAAATCTGTGTGTTATACTTGATGATTGAGTCCTCCTGGGAGATAGTCCTATCTTTTTGTGATATTCCTTATACTTATGCTGGATGAATAGATGAGTGCTCTTTTTACTGTAGGTTGCTGCCAAGAAACAGACCTTGAAAAATGTTACAGACTATATGGTTGATATAATCTGTAGGCGTGCTGAATTGGGTTATAACTATGGTGTCATACTTATTCCAGAAGGTTTGATTGACTTTATTCCAGAGGTACCATTACGGTTTATGTATTCCACTCAATTAATTATGAATTCTTTTACAGGTCTATTCTATGATCAAGCATGTTAGTCTTTTATCTTCATAGATATGACCCTAATTGTCTTCATTGATCAAAAAATTCCTGCCATTTACAGGTTCAACAACTTATTTCAGAACTCAATGAAATTCTGGCCCATGATGTTGTAGATGAAGGTGGGTTATGGAAAAAGAAACTTGCCAGCCAATCTCTTGAGCTTTTTGAGTTTTTGCCTCAAGCAATCCAAGAACAATTGATGCTTGAAAGGGACCCGCATGGAAATGTGCAGGTGAGGCAATATCTGTCATTTATACTTTCCTGTTTGTTGATTCTTCGTATGATTATGCTGACTTTATTTTGCCTTCATAGGTTGCTAAGATAGAAACAGAGAAAATGCTTATTCAAATGGTTGAGACTGAGTTGGAGAAAAGGAAGCAAGAAAGTGCTTATAAAGGTCAATTCAAAGGGCAGTCTCACTTTTTTGGGTGCTTGTTCTTTTCCCCTCTTGCTTTTTTGGCATCGTAGTCTGTGCCAGTTTTTTCGGAGATAAAGAATTCCTCTGAATGTGGAGAATCCTCTGAATGTATAGCTGCGATAAAACTGTTAAGGTTGAATCTATAAAAATGTGGACTGATGCAACTATTTACAAAATGAACAGTGGTATCACATTTGCCTGATCCTCCTAAAAGTTAAATGTTGATCACTGTAATCAAAAGTTTATCGTAATAAAAAAAATTTGAGGTCTCGATCATTTTCTCCTGCAGATACGAAGGGCGATGTGGTTTGCCAACTAACTTCGATTCCAACTATTGCTATGCGTTGGGTTACGGTGCTGGAGCTTTACTTCACAGCGGGAAAACTGGATTAATATCTTCAGTTTGTGCTTCTGCTACTGCTTTCATCACTCCTCATTTTTCCTTTTCATAACTTCTACTTTTCTCAGATGTGGCCTTTGAAAATTATTTTTGATGGAGATATAGCGTCTCTATAGCACTGGAGTGATTGTTTGCTTCTATCTACCAGGTAGGAAATTTGGCTGCTCCAATTGAAGAATGGACAGTGGGTGGAACGGCATTGACATCATTAATGGACGTGGAGAGGAGACATGGTAAAGCGATGACAACCATTTTATTTTATTTTCTCTAGTACTTGTAAATTGTGATGCAATTAAATGAATGATCCATCGCTCGATCACAACTGACCAGCAAATTTTTCAATAAAAAGATTCAGTGCTTATGAATTGCAACTATTTCAACTATTTGGAGGCAGGAAATGTTCTTTAAATTGCGCTTCTGGATTATCTTAGTAGTGCCAGTTGTTGAAGTGAAAGATGACTTAACCCAGAATAATGGATTTTTTCTCTGACAAATGTTACCATTTGATTTCTTTTGCAGGTAAATTCAAACCTGTGATCAAGAAGGCAATGGTGGAACTTGATGGTTGGATTCATTAAACTGAATTTCGTCTTTTTTGAGATTCAATTACTATATATTGTAATGTGACCATTCTATGTCTTTTGCCCTCAATGACTAAGAAGTGGATTTTTGGTTTTCTTTTACCAGGTGCGCCTTTCAAGAAATTTGCATCAATGCGAGATGAATGGACGGTCAAGAATCACTATATTAGTCCTGGTTAGTGCCACAACCCTGACGGAAGTTCCCATATATTTTTCTGGCCTTCAACGTCTGAAACTTTAATACTGTATGTCATGACTTATAGGATGTTTCTATGAAACTCTTGATGAACCTTTTCTCCTTCTAAACCGCATTGTAGGTCCTATTCAATTTGTTGGCCCAGCGTCGAATGCACTTAATCATACACTACTTCTGGAGCTCGGAGTTGAAGCTTGAACAAGGCGTGGACTCTCTTTAACGCAAGCTCACTTCATCTCCAGTTGTCAATTTATTAAGAATTTTGTCAAGAACTGGAGTTTGGTTTGGACAAATATGTAAGAGCGAGAGCAGAGGTTCAAACTCCAATAAACGCCTTTTTTTCTTGTCATGGAACTGGCTATCTGGATTTGCTTGTCTTGTGGATCTCATCTTAGTTCCCGTACAAATACTGCCTTGCGGAAAGAAAGCAGTGTTAGAGTTAAATCATCAGTTGAAGCTCGTGAATGTGGGTCATTTTGGGCAACGGTGGTGTGTGGTTGCGGTGTTTTTGGAGAGCAAAAAGAGTGGCAGCAGGTTGCGGTGGGTGGGTAAGCATCACATCTGAATCTAATCATCAATGGGACCCAGAAATGCATCCTTTGAGCAGGAGGAAATGAGTGTTGAGAATCATGGGATGAGTGGAAGGTGGTGCTGATGGATCAAAGAGGAGAGAAGGGAAGCAGGAGTAGGAGCTTGACTTGATGGTCTGCCAAATCCAGCTTTTTCACCTTTTGCTTCCTTGGATTCTAATGCCTCCATCTCCTCCTGCATAGCAAACAAACGTCGCTCTGTATTCATATTCTTGAGCCTCCACTTTTCCAAGCGTTGTCATATTTACGAGTCTCCTTTTGTCTGAGCTACACTGGTGAGTTGGTCCGGATGGACTAGAAACGGAGGAAGTTGGAAACAAGAGCCAGCTACGAGTAGGCGCGGAGCACAGGGTCTGTTTCGAGTGGGTCCTCCCATTAATGAAAGATTGCTCATTTTCTTGCACATGGCTCACCATTTCGCCTCCAAACAAACGCCATTAACCAAAAGCTAAACCCTCTCTCTCTTTCCACTGCTACCCTCCATCTCACCATGGATGGAATGACTCACAGCTCACCTTCTTCCCTCCATCTTCGCCCTACGCCTTCAAGTTCAACTTAGCCCTTGCCTGCCCACGCCAATCAAAATTTTATTAACGGGGTTTCAGATTGAAAAAGCCGAACTAAAAACTCAACCCGAAAGAATTAAGGAGGAATAAAATACTGCATGCCCCAAAAGACGTACGCCAGAGAAGTTGAAGAAGCATCCCATCTTGTGATGAGTTTGACCAGGCGCTGTTCTTCCACGATCTGGCCTCGCTGTTTCACGCCTTCCTCCACCACGTTCGCAGCTGACAAATATTATAATCTTATATACCTTCCAACCATAGCTGTCGGTAAATGTCAACACCTGCTGATTGACCGTGAACTGGAGCAGAGCAGATTATTAATCTGGAAAACCCAGTTCTCTTATTTGCTTAATCCAGTTTGTTAGCAGATTATTAGGACCACCATCGTTTCCCATTCTAAGCATCAGATATTTGGCTTTGCTTCGACGATATTTGTCCGCAAATCCACAAGAGCCAATCTCCTTCAACGCCCGCGCATCTGCTTCATACTAAACAACAATTGAAAAATAATCTTAAAACATGCATAATTAGCCCGTGATAACATTCAAGCCCGTTCGAGAGAACTCAACCTAGAATTGTATGGCTCGTCGAGCATGTTGAGTCATTCAAGTCTGTCGAGCTTTTTTCTAAAAAGTTTGGCTCGAGACATCTAACGTAGAGATGACATCTGAGCGAGTCGGCTCGTGGGGTCGCTCGGATTGCTCGATACTGTAGCGGTCCGGGCCAGGCTCGGAACGTTACAATACCGAGCCGAGCCAGGCCTGAGCCCAAATTTCAAGCTCGGGAGCTTGAGCGAGCTGGCTCGCCAGGCTCGATCTTCGTAGCGTATCGTCGGCAGTCGTTCTCCTCCGATCTTGGTAGCGTAGAATCTGTCGTCATCGTCATTGCTCGTTGTCGTCGCCGACGCTTGCAGTTGTCGCTCAGCCTCGCCGACGAGAGGGCGTCGCTGCGTCGCCAGCGTGGCCGCTCCTCTCCCTCCCTCTCTCGATCGCGTCTCCTCGACTCCCCCTCTCGGCTCTCCTCTCCTCTCTCTCACTCTCTCTCTCTCTTTCTCAATCCAACTGTGGCAGATGCAACGGTTGGATTTTGTTAACCGTTGGATGAATCTAACGGCCAAATTTTTAGATAGTATAAAAAGAGGTGGAGGGGTGTCAAATTTTTTTACCAATTTCTCTTAGATTCTCTCACACTCTCGATCTCACTTGACCAAAGAATTTTTCTCGTGTATTTGATTGTTATTCAAACAACTATCAATTACTCATCGAGATATGCGTAAAATTAATTTGTTAAGTTATCGATAATGTTAATTTGTATTGTTAGCTATTTTTTTTATTTTGCAGGACTCATAATTGTAGAATTATAAATATCAATTACCACATACAAATTATCATCTAGTAATCGGTGAACGGTATCAATTTATAATTTTTTCTTTATTAATTTACATCGATATGGATGCACATTATGTACAATTTGAATCATTTTCATCCGATGATGACGACATTCAAGAAATTAGATCTAGTAATTTTGCATTTTCTATGGGTCACAAATCCGCACATGGATCCACATCTTCACCTAAATCTAAAATATCAAAACCGTCGGATGTTTGGAAACATTTTGAATTGAAAGCAATACAAATAGAGGGAAAATTAAAATATGGCACAATGCAAATATTGTGCAAAACACTGTGTACGAATCTACCACTAGCACTATTAGTTGATGTTAAGTCTCGAAAAGACTTAATATTCACGTGGTTTTAGTGGTCCAATTGTTAGGAATCAGTAATTATTTAATTGAAATAATCGAATTTTTTGGGATAATGTTGCAGCGATGCCACAACACTCTGTATGGCATCAATGACGCTGTTTTTACGTGATTTTAACCGATATTTTGTATATTTTGTATTATCACGGGATTTTTGTTTCTATGCAATTGCAGAAGATTAATGAAGATAAAAGCTGGAAGAATCACGAAAAAGAAGGAAGAATCACGAAAAAGAAGGAAGAATCAACTCTAAATCAAATTTGAAAATAAGAATATCTTTGAAGATTTGGAAACCCTTCCTAATCTCAACTACTTTCCAAACCGATCCAAATCTTCCTCCAAATCGCAACTACCTCTCAGATCTGCTGAAGCTGCACAAAGTCTACTTAAAGGAAGGTGAATACCACGAATTAGGTGTGTAGGATTTGAGAACGAGATTCACGATCAAGCTTCGGGCGTAAATGCGAAGAAGAGTTTCACGGCGGCGGGGGAACGAGGCTGTGAGAACAACGGCTTTCGACGGCGAGGACCAAATTCTCTCCCTTTGCTTTTTCGTTTTAATTTCCGTGAATTATATGAACTTCTGATAGTTAGTATAGAACTATTTCGTTTGAGTTAAAATTAGGATTTTTCATACATTGATTTGCTTAATGAAATTGCATGCTATCTTTTAGAACTCGTTTTAATAAGTATTTAAATATCTTTGTCTTGCTGTGATTATCCCTCGAGCAATCACGACAATACTCCCTTGCGTGTTTGCTAAGTGTTAAACTTGAAAATTATTGTTTTGCATTGATATCAATTAGGGCAACACGACAATACGCCCTTGTGTGTTGCTAAGACGTGTATTAAAACCATTAGGTGATTAAATCGAGTGACACGGTTTAGCTATGAGTGTTTTCATCATGTTCATTCCAACCTAGTGCGGTCAAATCAAACTTGTTCTTAAACCCAACCATAGAGGCAACGCCAGTCCCGATTTATTAGTGTTCGGAAAGGAACTAAACTGATGTTGTGACTAATGTTGCAGCACCCACCGATGGCAGTTCAAGTAAATCAATTTACGGAAAGTCCTAGTCGAGATTCTTACGAATTCTCAATTCGACCACCAACTTTACTTTTCTGCTTAATCTAGGTTATTAGTTAGATACTTTAATTAATTGCTTAATCTAGGAGTAGGAGATAAATATAAAAATCAAACCTTTAATGATATTCTTTATTCTTTATGATACTTTGCAATTTACTCTTTAAATTAGAGATTTGACTTGTTTTCGTGGGATCAATATTTTTATTACTACGTTGCGACACGTGCACTTGCGTTTTAGCGAATACATTTTCAATCAACAGTTGACATTATAAAAAATATCACGCACACGAGCAAACGAGCGACCGGACCCAATTACAATTAAGCGTTGGTGGTGAAGTTTGTATATTCACACGAAAGATTACGCGAATGTACTGCAAAATATGTAGCACAAAATGAAGTCCCGCTATCGATATTTGATATCGAAGTCATTGAACAATTTATGAGAGAATACGTTAACCCTAGATTTAGACGAATTCCTCGTAATACTTTGCGATGTGGCATCTTTAAAATGTACAATAATATAAAAAATGAATTAATTTATTATTTTCACATGCACTTACTATGTGTATTAGTATTACATCCGACTTATGGAGTGTACCTAATGCATTCAGATATATAGTTGTCACTTCTAATTTCATTGATGATAAATGACAACTTCATAAAAGAATATTAAGATTTTGTAGTTGTAAATATCTTCATAATGAAATAACTATTTATCGATGTATTGTAGCCATTTTACAAGAATATAATATTAGAGATATATTTTTTGTATTACTTTAGATAATGCTTCCGCTAATGATGTTTGTTTTTTGCAATTTAAAAGATTATTTCAATTTGATAGTTGTCAATCTTTGCCTTTTCATATGCATTATGTTTGTCATATTTTAAATTTAATTGTTAAAGTTGACATGCATTTTATTTCTCCGCATATTGATGCAATTAGAAATGTAATTTTTTTTTTATTCTAACTCCCGACAACAAGAATATGAAGAATTTTGTAAAGCGGCTAATCTTCGACCTAGAAAATTAAAAACTAATGTATAAACAAGGTGAAATTCAACTTGTTTAATGTTAGAACATGTTAAACTGTATTGAAATGTAATTTCTGATTTTATTAGTAAAAAAACACAATGTATTACTTTAGATAATAGTAGTTATGATATGACTAATTTATTTTTTGATTTTTTGAAACTATTTTTCGAAGCTACTAAAGAATGTTCGGGAATTTATTACCCGACTACACATCGTGTTCTTCCTATATTTGTAAAATTAATGGGTATTTTCAAGAGATATAAAAAAAATAGATGAATTTTCTGAAATCGTAGACAAAATGGAAGCAAAATTTAAAAAAATATCAGCTTGACATAACCAATATTTTTTCATTTGCTTGCATTATGCATCCTAAATATAAACTTAAATATTGTAAATTGATATTTGATATGATTTCTGGTAATTTAGGACTAATGTCGGTAGTTTTGGTAGCCTCATTAATAAATGATCTTTATAATTTATTTGCTTCTTACCAACATAAATATAATACTTTTTGTTCCTTTCATTCGTCTAATACTGCGTCTACTTCTAGTGGTAGTTCACGTTTTGAACAACCAATTAATAGTATGGATATCATTGGTGAAGGAATTGATAGCGATGTGCATTCTTATGGTTCTGATAAGAATGAACTCGATATTTATTTAGACACTCGTTATCATCTTCCTCGTGATGATGCATTCGATATTTTAAGTTGATGAAAAAATAATACGGTCGTGTATCTGATTCTTTCTAAAATGAAACATGTTTTACTAACTTCTCATGTTTCTACTGTAGGTTCTGAGTCTACTTTTAGTGCAAGTAGACGAGTATTCGACGATCGACGGGAAAATCTTACACCGGATCTCGTAGAGACGTTGATATGCTTGAATTTTTGGAGCGATACAATTTTAAGAAACCAACAGCGAGTGGATAAATTAACAGAGGAATTCAAAAATTTAGAATTCAAAAATTATTAACTTCTAAAGTGTAAGTTAAAGTAATTTTTACACTTGTATTTTTTTATATGTAATTTTTTTTCACTTGTAATTTTTTTATATGTAATTTTTTATACTTGTAATTTTTATATGTAATTTTTGTAGTTTTTAGAATTCATATCTAACACCTCACTTTTCTGGGTAACCTAAGCTTGTATGAATATAACACGTTATGACAAGAGTACAATATGTGTTAAGGGATGATGGATGTTGAGATGATGTTATACTTTTGAAATAGTAATTTAGATGATTTGGAAACAAAGTTGGATGTTGGAATAAAAGTTGTGAAGTGTTGGAGGTGGAAAGTAGATGAAAACAAAGGAAAATATTGGAGTTTAAACTGTGTGGTAACACTCGACCTTTTCATCATAATTCAAAGTCTTATAAGTATATCATCTTATATTTCAATTATGATTAAGGGTATGAAATGACGATTAACTTGCTGGAATTCAATTGTTAGAATTAGTAGTTGATAAAGTAAGGTCAATGTGAAAGTTGGACTAAATTAATTTAAGTGTTGAATGAAAGTTTGAGAAAATGGAAAATGGAAGGTTGTGAATGAAGGACCGGTCGACCTATGAATAGTATCGGTCGACACCTTGGTCGTGAGGAACTTGGTCTGGTCGACCTACGTTACAAACCGGTCGCCATTGCAAGGTGAACCACCTTGACAAAATGTTAATATTAGCTGATTTCAGAGATTTTAAGTTCTTCAAATGAGTTTAAGTTCTTCTCATGAAATTTAATAGACTTGTTGATGGAACTATAACAACAAAATTTACTCAATTTGGAGGTTTGTAGAGAAAGTTATGGGTTTTGGAAATTTACAACTAGTACCAACTATCGGGTTGAAAATTGATAACTGGGTAGTTTTAGTTTTCTTGTTTTATCATGCTGCAGATGAACTTAAGTGACAAAGAAATTTTCTACGAAATTATAGAAGACATCAAAAGGAGAAGATTGTTGGAGTTATGGTGCAAAAGTTATGCACGTTAGAAGTTGACGAATGAAAACTGGACTAAGGAAATATGAACTTTGAGCGATATTTAGTGTTTCGTATATTTGATACCTTTAC
>QAOC01027635.1:5915-38221 GCA_003255005.1 Begonia fuchsioides | reverse complement strand
GTGATTTATGTTAAGTTGTTAAGCAAAATATGATTTCTTAAGTTATCAAGAATGCATGAATTAAGTCAAGTTGTCAAGTTTTGCATGTCATCTCATTCATGCATCATATTTCAAGAAAAATGTTTATCAAGCATGCATTCAAAATGTCACCATTCATCGCATGAAGATCAAGTTATCAAGTGTCAAGTTATGAGAGGACCCCGTGGGTGCTAACTCTCTATCAAACTATTATATTATGAGAGGACCACGTAGGTCATAACTCTCTATCAAGTTATCAAGTTATGAGAATGATGCATTTCCCCTTTATGCGATGTAATGACAACATGTATCAAGTTAAGTTTTGAGGATGGTCGTGGTATGAGACATGGATCTTCACTCTAAAAATGAAATGATGTTTTGAGGATGGTTATGGTATGGGACACGGATCCTCACCCCAAAATGATTTGAAAAAGACAAATTTTATGAAAAGAACATGTTTTAAGCATATCATTAGCATGCTAGGCACGTAGGACATTATGATTTCTTACTGAGCCTTAGGCTCACTAGTTAAGCTTTTTGATGAAGGTGACGAAGCTCGAGATGAGGAATTTAGTTCTCATCACGTGCCATGACATGTGGATGAAGTTGTTTTGGAGCGGGCTGTTTACGAAACTAAGCGACGACCCGTGGGGGAAGGAAAATAAAATGGTTTCAATGTATTTGATGTTTTTTTTTTGCAAAACTAATTAGATGCTTTACGATATTTTGAATGATGTTGGTGAAGCCTTTTGTTAAAGTCTTGAACAATTATGTCAAGCATTTTAAATGAATAAAAATTGTTATTTTGTGTAAAGTTACTTTTAACCTGTATTGATGAAATGGTGGTTTACACGTGTATGAGTTCATTAGCTCAACGTTTAAAGTATTACGCTTCCTCTAAGTTTTCAAGTCAAGTATTTCAAGTGTATTTACGAAAAGAAAAATTTTACCGCCATTTTCAAAAGGTTTTTAAAAAATGAGATGTGACATCATATAATTTAATTTCAATGATAAATAATTTTTTTTACAAATAATAAATATTTTTACGTATGTTTGACTCGTTTGGCTCGGCTCGGATAGGCTCATAGGCTCGACCGGCTCGGCTCGGGCTCAGCTTGAATAGGCTTGAGGCTCGAGAGCCGACTCGAGCAAAAATTTTTGGAAAAAGCTCGAGCTTGTTCGGCTTGACAGGCTCGGCTTCAATGTATTTGAAGTTTGACTAATCAATTGTCGTATACGGAACGTAAATTTGTCGTATATGCCACGTACGACGACTTGGTCAAACTAATTAAATTGGGATATCTCGAGACAAAATCGAGCTACGATTTTCGAATGTGCGTAAAAGTTGATTTTACGAAATCAGTGGTCACATAATCGTATTGAGATTTTTAGTGGAACGACGAAAATCGAACGAAAATCGAAAACGTTGCACAAAATAAATATTATGTTTTAATAATATTATATTATTTAATATAATATAATATTATTAATTATAATATTAATTTAATTTACTTCTTCTTTCCTTTCCTTCTCTGAGATCGACGTCCGAAACTAGAGGAGAGAGAGAGAGGAGAAAACGGAACGCCGGCGAACGACGTCCGTTCGACGAGATCTTGGTGTCGGAACGTCCGTCTTGGAAAGATAAAGAAGTCTGTACAAGCGGTTTCGAAGGTAAGCCCGTATTTTAGGAGAAATTGGGGAAAAACAGCGAGTTAGGGGTTTTGATTTCGGTTTTTCAAACAGCGGCTTTTCTTGCGATTGTTGGTACGGTTGAGTTCGTCTCGACATTACGAGTGTTTTGGTGTTCGCTCGGTTTTCGTTTCTCTTCTCTTATACACTGTATATGGGATATTACAGAGGAGTTTAACGAAATTGAACCGAGCCCGGAACCAGAGAAAAGTAAAAAGAAAGGGAAAACGATCGTTAAAAGAGGTAAGTTATTTGTGTTTTCTGCATTAATTCTAGATGCATGGTTTAAAGTTGATAATAACCATATTTTGGTAGTTGACACCCAAAACGACGTGGCGCACGTCAGTTTTAAAGTATTAAAACTTATAATCCAGATAGGACATGATTTATATGACTGATTTGCATGATTTAAATGATTGATATTTCATTTGTTTGCGTATCTGGATGGAAGTGGATATCGAATTGGGTTTTGGATTTCCACGTTTATTTAGAAACTGGATTTGGTTTTATAAATGTGGATTTTGTTTGAAACGATCGGCCTCATTCGTTCGGAGTTGGTAGGGTTGGTCAGGTGATCGACCTCATTCGTTCGGAGTTGGTAGGGTCGGTCGGCCCCATTCGTTCGGAGTTTGTAGGGTTGGTCAGGTGATCGACCCCATTCGTTCGGAGTTGGTAGGGTCGACCCGTGTCTTATCACTTGATGTGATATGAGATGGTGATGAGGCGGTGATGACGCGTTCCCTGGGGCACCTTAAATACCCCTAAACCTGGCCAGGATTTACTGCATGCGTGCAGGGTACGATGACCGGGATCAGAACCATCTTAGCGGATTGCCCTTGGTACCCAACGGACTGTGTGCCGTTGTTGTTTGACCCGGGTAGCTAACGGTAGGATTCTTGATCGTCATCGGGCTACGGTAGCTTGGGTCCGGGACACCTTACTATGAGGCCTTTGGATGACAGTTGGCTGAGGCGACTGTAATTTGATCTGGGTGGTTAAGGTTGGTACCCATGAGGGACCGGCACCGGGTTTCTTTCTAACTCATGAGATGGTGAGCCGTTTGCCCATTTTTCTATGGTGTGTCGGGGTGGTCCTTGTGTGACACTCTTTTTTCACCGGTATTTGATGATTTGTATGGTTGTGAGAGTATTTTGTAGTATAGTTACCTACGTATGTGACAGGTTTTCTAAATACCTCACAGGGGCCCGATGGGCAGAGTTTTTCCCAAGGAGAAATGATTGATTTTTATTGGACTCGTGGAGTCGGGATTTGAAATGGTGAAATATGCATGATTTTGATTGAATTTCAAAATGCGTGCATCATATAGAATAGATCGCGATTTTTGGGGAAAAGGTTAAAATCTAAGTTTTAACCGGAATGCATTAAATATAGGTAACTTACGAGTTTGTCACTCACTCAATCGACAATATTTTTTACCAGGCTAGCAGTCGACTTTGGAACTGGTAGAGATTTCTTGGAAGAATCTCTTTACTTATTTTTCTTTTGTTGTAACTAGTAAGAATTTGTGAGTGAACATATATGAATAATATTTCTTTCGATTTGGTTGTATAATGATTTATTTATGCTATGACTTAAAATATTTTGGATGGATAGACCCGGGATATTTTGATAAAGAGAAATTTCTGCAAGTTTAAATAGTCTTTGGGTCAGATTTCTGAGTCTGCAAAGATGGATTTAGTTATCTGACCTGACGTTTCTGCCAGACCCTCCTTTGGAGCGTGACAGATGTAATAATTTTTTTAAAATTCGAGAATTAAAATTTTGGGGTATTACATGTGTAACTATGCTGTGGACGACAGTGCCAAGGCTCAACTTTTGCGAGTTCATTAGCTGTCTCGCGAGCCAGAGTCTCGAAGAGTTTCGAGGTCAAGCCAAGCTAGGCTAGCCACGGTAACAACCTAAGTATGGGTTGAATTACTACATTATCGAAGAATCTGATGGAGTTATCTCTTAGCTCAACTCTCTGACATCTCTCTCATATTCTTTCTTAAATGCAGGGCCAGTGGGCTCTGAACACTTCGAAAAGAAAGAAACTTCCACCAACCATCCACCTCTTCTCTTAACTTCCCTCTGTTCTCTCTCCCTCTCCCTCTCTCTCTCTGAACATGGAGAACCTAAGACTCGACGGAAAAATTCCAACTCTATCACAAAGCAGCAGCAGACGAAGCAGCAACGGCGACCCCAACTCCCCGGAATTCGAGTTCTGCATGCTCAGAAACCCTTCTTTCCCACAGACCCATCTTCATTCCGCGGATCAGCTCTTCGTCGACGGAGTCCTTCTTCCCCTCCATCTCCTCCCCAGCCACAATCTCAGCATTTATCCGGAACCGAACCAGCATTCTGATGGGCCTGAAGCTCCCACGCCTGGGCAAGCCATTGTTGAACCGGAGAACTGCGGAGACTCCAAGCTTACGCATGTAATTGCCGAGTCAACGCCAGGATCGACCCCATCCAGGCGCTGGAAAGATATTTTTAAGGGCGAGAAGAAAAATGAGTCGAATGTCCGGGAAGTGAAGGAGAAGGAAAGGAAGAGAGAGAGGAAGACAGCAAGCAGCTCTGGTTCGGCCGAGTTAAACATCAATATATGGCCCTTTTCACGCAGTAGATCCGCCGGAAATGTGCCTAGCCGGCCGAAACCCTATCCCGTTGGTTTAGGAGCTCGAAAGGTGAACAGCGCACCTTGCTCACGCAGTAATTCATCTGGCGAGTCCAATTCAAGAAAGTTGGCAAGTAGTCCTGCCAGAACTGGGCTTTATGTAGGGCGGAGCAGTCCAATTTGGCAGGCAAGGCGAAGCGGTGGTGGCTCGGGCAAGACCTTCATGGCTCCCGGCCAAAAAGAAGCACCCGTGAATCGGCCGAGTAAATCCAGCACAATGGGGAGCACCGGAAAAGGCAAGGTCATAAGTTTGAGCGTTCCGATATGCATGGGGTATGGACAACATTTGAGTTGCCGGAGCGAAGAAAATTGTAAAGATGGGTGTGCGAGCAGGGATCGAGTTCGGAGTTGGGTGGATGGAGGAGGAGGAAGTGGCGGAAGCTCTGCGTCTGCATCAGCGTCTAACCTCTTCAACCTGCGCAGCTTCTTCACCAAGAAAGTGCATTGAAGTTTAACCCCGTCTCTAATCTCCTTCTTCCCAAAATCAAAGGATGCAGTGTACAGGCCTAGACTCTAGTGTTTGATTCATGTAACGATTTAGCGATTAATCTAAGTTTATTAGTCAAGTCGTTTTGCGGAGATCAGATTAACATATAACACCATCTTCATCTTCTTCGTTACTATTAATGGCTTGGCGCTTTGAATCATCAAACTGAGAAAGCAAGAGCCCGAGCCTGCACTGCCTATGGCCACGCTTTCTTCCCTATCACATTTTGGGAGAGGCTGCCCATTCGACTCTGTACCCTCTTCCCATCGTATTTCCTTCCCTTCTTCGCCATTCCTCGATTCAGAGTTGGTTTCTTTTCACCTTACTTTTACTCTCCCTTCAAGCACTGTTTTAGATGTTTTCCTCTTTACCTGTTTGCCACGAACCTCGTCTGGTATCAAGCCAGAAGCGTCAACGTCTTCTCGCTGTGTGTTATGTCGTCTGGAGAGTGGAAGTTCCTGGGAAGATGATATTGAGTTCAACGCGACAAGGCCCTAGATGCTAGAGAGACTGGGCCTGCGCCTATCCACGTGCCTGTTGATAGACAGACATTTGTTAGAGGGCAGCTGGCAGCTGGCAGCTTCCGTCTACTTGGTCTGTCCTTTTTGTCCATCTTACCCAGTAGTCCAGAATCCTAGCATTTCCATAGCTGCTGTATGTCGATCTGCCCGGCCCATTCAAACCCCAGGCCTTCTATTTTGATGGACCCAGAGGAGCGCAGTTATTGCAGAGACTTGACATGAAACTGACCATTACAATTTACGATACCGACTCTTGATATTATCCAAAGAAAAGAGTTACACATGTGGGGACCATGCCACCTCTGTAGATAGGGGTGGGCAACCCAAACCCGACTCACGGTCTCAGCCCGACCCGCAGCTTATGAGTCGAGTTGGTAATGTAAAATTTAGATTTTTTTTTTAAATTGGGTCGGGTTTATATTATTTGTTTGAGTTTTGGGTCGAGTTTTTATTTTTACAAAACCCGCAGGCCCGACCCAAAACTCGTAATATTTATTCATCTCTTTCTTTTTCAATTTTCTGCTAGGGTTAGACCGACGTTTTGCGAGTTGCAACCAGCCTCCTTCCGCTGCGATCGACGTCCGACGCAGCCTCCTCTGCGACTAGCTACAAAGGTATTCTTGACCCTGATTTCTCTTCGTTTTTCTTTTATATTCTTCCCTCTGTTTTTAGTTTTCTTGAATCTCTGTTTTCAGGCTTTTAGTTTTCGTTTTTTCTTTTTCGAAAAAAGTGAGTTCTATAAATTTCTTGAATCTCTATTTTTGTCGAATTGATCGGTTAGATTCTGTTGGATTCTTGGATCTCTGTTTTCAGGCTTTTAGTGGAGCTCTATACGTGTTCAAATCATTATCCATTGAGACATTGAATTTAGATATTGTCTTGTTTTGTCCCTGGCTTAATTCTGGGTGATTCTGTTTTTGGGTGCTGATTTTTAGACATTGAGACATTGAATTTGGGGTGCTTCCCTGTGTTTGATACTCTGTTGATGGATCATTTTGTTTGATACTCTGTTAATAAAATCATTTTGTTTTTTTTCCATCTGGAGTTAAACCAAAATTTGCTTTTAGTTTTCGTTCAAATCACTTAATTTTTCTTTTATATTATTCCTTCTGTTTTTAGTTTTCTTGAATCTCGGTTTTTGAGACATTTAGACATTGCATTCTGTTTTTTGGGGTGCTGTTTTTGAGACATTGAATTGAAATATTGTCTTGTTTTGTCCATGGCTTAATCTTGGTTCTAAAGGAAGTAGTAAGTGAGGTAATCTTTATATGTGATAATGTTGTTTTCACTTTTCACCTCCATTGTGCATGTTTTTCTTAAGCATTTAAGGCGAGGAAAAACTAGTCAGACAAATATTGAGTCGTTAGTGAGGTAACGAAGAAAAGAGTAATCTTTATTGTTATCCTACGGAATGGATAGTGAAACTAGTCAGACAGATAGCATTATGAATTCGAAGAAAATGGTGTTTAGATCGAAAGTTTGGGATCACTTTGTATTGGTGGAAATCGGTGATCCCGAAGAACCGAAAGCAGAATGCAATTATTGTTCTCAACTTTATGCTTGTCACCCTCGAAAGAATGACACATCAACTATGAGCAAACATTCAAAAATATGCAAAAAATATTTAGCTAGCATTGACAGAAAACAAAAGGCGTTGCTTTTTGTTAAGGAAGATAGAGAAAACCTTACCAAGCAATTTACACAATCAACTGCACATATCTACATAGCAAGAATGCTCATTAAAGATGAACTTCTGATAAAAATAGTGGAATGGGAAGGATTCAAGGAATTGCTTCAATATTTTCAAAAGTCCTTCGTTATGCCATCACGTAGGACGATTGCTAGAGATATTGAGTCTTTGTACAAAAAAGAAAAAAATCAATTGATTGAGTACATAAAAAAAAGTGGGAGAAAAATGTGTTTAACTACAGATGCATGGACTTCCAACCAAAATATGAATTACATGGTTTTGACGGGACATTTCCTTGACGGTGATTGGAAGTTGCACAAAAAGATTCTTAATTTTTGATAGATTGAGAATTATAAGAGAGAAACAATTACAAACATGTTGGAAGACTGTTTGCTCGAGTGGGAAATTAACAAAGTGTTTACGATAACTGTTGACAACGCCTCTTCCAATGATGTCGCCATTGGTCATTTAGTTAAAAGTTTAAGAAGTTTAGTGGTAGATGGATCATGCATCCATGTAGGTTGCTTTGCCCATATTATGAACTTGATTGTCAACGACGGTCTCAAAGAATATGAAGGTGCAATTAGTAGAGTGCGCAAAACAGTGAAATATGTGAAGTCTTCACCTGGAAGGTTACATCTATTTAAAAAGTGTATTGATGGCCTCAAAATTACATTCAAGAATAATGTAAATCCTGATGTGCCTACTAGATGGAATTCTATGTACCTAATGTTGGTGAATGCTGAAAAATACTCAAAGGTATTTCAAAAATTAGGAGATTGTGATAAAAATTTTGTTTCGGACATGGAAGATGGTGGACCGCCAACAGATGCAGATTGGGCTAACATTCGTGAATTCTGTAAGTTCTTGAAGGTGTTTTATGATACTACACTCAAAGTTTCAGCATCATTGCATATTACAGCCAATATTTATGTGATCGAAGTATGTGGGCTGAAGATGACCATTCAAAAATATGCCGAAGGGGAGAACGAGTTGTTGAAAAAAATGGCTATTGGAATGCTAAATAAGCTTGACAAATATTGGGGAAGTTTTGACAAATTCAATTCTCTTTTCTTCATAGCCGTTCTTCTAGATTCAAGATGCAAATCGCAAATGTTAAAGCATTTTCTATCAATTTTGTTTGGTGTTGACCGAACATCAGATTTCATGAAGCAAATATATAATCTAATGGAAAAATTGTACTATGAGTACAAAGGTGATGAGAGTTCAAGTTCTCTGACTGATCAAAATTTACCAGGTACACAAGAGACAACTACTCTAGCAATCTCTTCATTTTACGACCACTCCCTTAATTGTGATAACTCAAGTACTATGTCTGAAGTTGATGAGTATTTAATAGAAAAAGCTAACGTCTACTCTGACAAAGTAGACGTCTTGGTATGGTGGAGATGTAACTCACAAGTATCCAATTTTGAGTCAAATAGCAAGAGATGTGTTGACTATTCCAATCTCTACTGTTACTTTTGAATCAGCATTTAGTTGTGATGGACGTATCATCGATTCATCACGGACTCTCTTATTACCCACGACAATTGAAGCAATTATTTGCACTCAAAGTTGGATTCGTACAACTTTTCCTACTAATCCAGATGTGATAGATGATTATGAAACTATTGACGAAGGTATGTCTATTCATTTTTTACGTCATATCCTTAATAGTAGTTGACTTTTTCTTATATTGTTTTTATTTTGTAGCACTTGCAGCAAACATTCGTCAATCTCAAAATTGAGAAGTACAAGAAAATATGCCAACAGTTATTAAATAATGAAGGTCAATGGTAAACCAATTATTCTACTTATCAAATATCATCTAGTTTGTATATGATGAATGTAAATAAAAAATTTGTATTATTTGATTTTGCAGAAAAGATGAGACAGAGAAGAGTAAGATATGATGGACAATGAAAGACAAATCGAATTGAAGAGTTACTTTGATGAATGTTTTTATTTTAATGAATATTTTTCTTTTGATAAATATTTTTTTTATAAATGTTTGGATGTTGATGGATGTTTTTAGTTTGATGAATGTTTTTATTTTGATGGATATTTTCATTTTGATTGATGTTTTTTATGGATATTTTTTATAGATGTTTTTATTTTGAAAGAATTTTTTAATAGGACAAAAAACCCAACTCGACCCAACCCAAATGGGTTTGGGTCGGGTTGTCTCAGAGATTGCGGGTTTCGGGTCGGTCTTTGATATCGAGTTTGGGACCAAAGCTCAAATGGATCGGTGCTGGTCGATTAAAAACTCGATCCAAACTAACCCATGCTCATCCCTATCCGTAGATGGAGGACAGAAGAGAGTAGCTGCGAATTCCAAAGATTTTGTTGAACTCCGAGTTATAATTTCATCCCAAATTGAGACAACTTTGGTTCGACGCACGGTTGGAAATAAAGCAGCTTTTGCTCGGAGGTTCAGTTCCCTCCCTCCACTGCTCACTGCACTCCCTTCTTTACATTTTCTCAGTAAAATGTCTCACGCTAAGGTAAAGAACGGTCCATTAGCCGCTCAAATGCCGATAATATGTCTCCTTAACAGCAAGCCTCCTGCTTAACGTTGAAGATGAAATATTCAAGTGAACGGTTTCAAATTTAACCTTTTTTTTTTAAATAATGTTTTTATTTTTCATTTTTCAAGCAAATATTATCACAATAATTTAAAAATTTTACCACAAATTTAAAATATTGTACACAATATTACAAAAAGTTGTATGATTTTTCAATATTTATACGACTTATTATAGATTTTCAAATATAAAAGATAAAATAATTTATTAAAAATTCGTATATCAATAATTTAAATGATTTTAGGATAAACTCGTATAATGCTCACCGTTAAATGTGCAAAACGGGTTTAGGAAAAAAATGATATAGCACGAGTGTATTGAAAGCAAAAGTATAAAATAAGATAAAATCTAATGGTGTAACATTGGAAAAATTGTTTGCCATCAATAACAATCGATAACTCATAAACTCATATTTTCAATTCCCAAATTTTACTGAACAATTTTCACGAAGTACCGTTTGTCGTATTCAGAAAACTAATTTGTCGTTTGCATGCCGCCTGAGGAAATTATATAAGGAATTTAATTTCAGCGCCAAATGTAAATTTGCATTTGAAATTTTTCAATAAATATTTTCTTGTAGGCATAATCGGTTGATTTTAGAATTTGGAAGGAAAACGTTATCAATGTAATATTATAATATTAACTATATAAATATTAAAATAAAAAGAAGAAGAAAAACTTTTTTTTCAACGTTACTTGCGCGCAGTTAAGAAATGGAGAGAGAGCTCGACGATCGATCGGCCAGAAACGAGTATCAAAACGTTCCTGACAGTGAGCTTGAAGCATTCACGAAGGAATCATTCAAGGTAAGTGAGTACTTTTGTTGAGACCGAAACTGGGCCCTAAAACGGCGTCAGATTCGGGTCCTTTTCTGTCTCATTGGACCAGTTCGACTATGAAATATGTGGATATTTTAGAAGAATTTATCGAAGTTGATCCGATTTAGGAAGTCATGGAGAAGCCCAAGAGAGGAAAGAGCCATTGCAGCAATACACAAGTTATTCATGTTTTCTATATTGCTTTTAAGTTATTTATGTTCAGTCCAACAAAATAGAAAGTGACAAGGTGTGTTATACGATGCCTCCTCTGTGGAAACTCTATTACAAAGTGAGCTCAAAGTTATTACAATTTTAAATTATCAAGTTGAGTAAAACCCAGAAACACCCATACGGGATTAGAAAAGTATGCACAACCGACTCGTAATGAGTTGGACTCCCTCGACAGTATTTGGATTATTTTCAACTTCAAATGACAATATTATATGAGTTGCTCTTGCAAGTTTTTAGTTTTCGATGAAGTACGTAATTTAATAAATTATTTCGTTATCGATAATAAAAAGTTATAATCAATCTTACAAATATTGACACTTTTTGAAACTTTCTATATTGTTGTCTTATATTGTTGTGGATGCGTAGTAAAAATTTCAAATCATTCTAATAATGTTTGATTAGTAAAATATTATTCTAAACTGTTAAATTAAAAAAATCGAGTCATTTGCTCGACCCTCCACAAATTTGTCAGCGTCAATGTTTTTTAAAATAGCTTTGCGGTGTGGTAGGGCACATCAAGAGAGTTAAATTTATAGTATTTTTATTGACGTACGAATTCTTAATTTATTTTTATTTTGTTTTCTCTATTTGGAAAATTACATTAAATCATACAATTGTAGAAAATTTATAAAATTTTAGAAAATATTATCTTACGTTATTATAAATGTGTGACAAAATTTCAAGTTATTTTTGAAAACTCAAGTTTTATTTTTAATTTAAACTTTATTAAAAACTAACATAACATTTAATCGGATAACGTTTTTAATTCAAAAATCGATCAATCTCTGCCAAATTTCCAACCAATTTTAGTTGCCCACATAATGTGCAAAATTGGCAAGGGTGCAAACGTAAAATATTCTAGGATTAAAACAACCCGTTCGAATTCTTTGACCTAGAACATTGAGTAATATAGGTGGTGTATTGCAACATTTCTAGTAGTAAAAAATCAAAGGGTAAAAAATGTAAAATATCTAAACTGTGTAAAAATAAGTTAAAAAATCTTTAACTTAAAAAAAATATTAAAAAATTTTGGACGAGGGTCGAATGTTAGCGCTCCCACTGCCCCCCACTCCAATGCAGCCGCCCGCGTGAGTATTGTCCACCCCCGCCTGTTACGTTAGCACCATAATGATTTTTTTAAGTGTTCTTAAAAAAATATTATCATTATCAATTAAAATTTAAATTACATATCCAAACTAAAAGATATCCGGGAGAGTTTTATAAATTAAAAAAAAAAAGAGTACATGATTTATAATAACTTTTTGCTTGACAGAACTAAAATAAATTATTAAAAATACATACAATATTTAAAAAAATATAAAACTTTAATAAAAATATTTTTTATTTAAGTTGCAATTTGGTTTAAAAAAACGTCCCCATAATATTAAAATCATGAGAATTTTGAATAATATACATATTTTTAATAAAATTGTATAAATACATACAAAGAAATATTCGCTTGACTTTTTTTTCAAAGCAATTTTTAAAGTGTTTACCTTAATATTAGAAGAGTTTATATTGAAAGTTTTATAAATTTTGAATGGCGTACATATTTTTAATTATTTATTTTAATTTTGTAATAAAAAATAGTGGATATGTGATAAAAAAAATACAATTTTTGAATTCGTTTAGAATCTCTTCTCATTATAGTTTAGATATTTGATAAAAAATTTAAGTTATTCTAATAATATATATGCAATCCCTTCTAACGTTGAAGGAGTGGGTCGAACTACTCCCAGGCGGGGCGGGGGCCTCATGTCAGTAGGGTTCGAGAGTGGATTGACATTCAACTAGTGCTGGCAATCGAGCCGGCTCGAGCCCGGGAAAGGCTGGTTCGTCGAGCCTGACGAGCCAAACGAGCCGAGTCTTTCGAGCCTGTCGAGCCTATTCGAGCCGGCTCGGTTGAATGATTCAACCACTTGCTAGCTTTTTTAAATGTTTTCAAAGATCAAAGTTTGCTTAACCTGTTTTTTTAGTAAAAAAATTATAAGAAATCGTGTCATCTTTTATACTTTTTTAAATTTATAGAATCTCTTCTTATTATAATTTAGATATGCGATAAAAAATTTAAGTCATTTGAATAATATATGTTTAAACAAATTAATAAATTTTAAAAAAAAACACTCTCTTTAAATTTGAAGGTTCTTTTAAATTTTGTACCAAAAATTAAACGAGCACGGGATGAGTTTGAAAAACTAGTGGTTTTGAATTGTTGGGCGAAGCATGTGATTTTATTGTTTTAGTGGTCTCTGCTTGTACAGGATGTCTGAGGGAAGATCGAGCACTGGATGAGCTCATGGAAGCCTACTGTGAGTTTCTGATCAGATAGTAGTACGAGCAAGAGCTCCCATTACCTTTCAAGGAACCCTTGCATTCTCTTGTTCAAAAACCTTATTGTTTCTCCATAAACGAGTTATATCATAACTTTTATTAATTTCACTCTAGTTTATCATATTTTTGTGTTGTTTCACCATATAGCTTTTTCTCCTTCTCTACTAGTCTTTTTCTCAAATCAGATTTTAGAAATTCTTATCTCTGGAATGCCTTTTCGATAATGTTATGGGATTTGTAACTCTCATCTATAATTTCACTGAGCATTTCCGGTGAGTCTGATATGGATAACAAACGAAATCACCTCAAATACCACCTACATAAGCTGCAAACGTTCCTAGAACATATTGATGATGAATTTGAAAGAACATCACAATTTAAAAAATTAAGTTTGCTGATATGGATAACAAACCAAATCGCCTCAAATACCACCTACATAAGCTGCAAACGCTGATCGTACATGTTGAGGAGGAATTTGAAAGAAAATCGGAATTTAGAAAATTAAGTTTTGAGAGAGGAGAAAAACTAAAATATGAAAGCGAGAACAATTTGTGAACTTTGGTCATTTTTTCATTTCGTTCAGCCACTATATATAATACAAAGTGACATAAATAATATTAAATAAAAATTAAATCAAATAATAACTCTTAAATTATTTATTTCTAAAAACTCTTATAATAATTTTTTGACATTTCGTTACTAAAATGACCATAACTTTTTTTACAGTGCACGGAACAATCTAAACGTAAACCAATAAAAGTTGGATATCTAAAGCATAGAAATCCATTGGTAACACGTTAAATTTGGTGATTCCAAAAGTCAGTCGAAATCTTCTATAAAAACTGACGAGTTTTTATTACCCTTTATTCATTAAGTTTAATACTCAACAGATTTCTTCCTTAAACTCAAACCTTTATGATCGTCTTTTCCACCATCACCTTGAAATTTTCGAACAACTTAAATGTCTCTGATTTTTCCAACTCAATAGGTCTCTGTGCATGATGTTCGGCTTTCTCATGAAAATATGTCCTTCTTTGCTTACCAAGTACATAACATTCACAAAGTTTCTTAGTGAAATCAATGCCGGGTAGCCCATGGATGATGTTTTTTCATTGCTAACTCTTTTAACCTACCGTAATATAGATGTTCATACCGTAAGTGTCATAAGCTTGCTTTGTTCTCCATGTTGACTTACAAACACATCTCTTGTATATTCTTCAAGTTGAGTTTGAACATCTGATTTTTTTACATCTCCACATGCGAGTAACCGACACATTTATCTTTCAAGTGCACTATCCAATCTTTCATGAAAACCGAACACTTTTTCTCTAATAATTGCCACATGCTAAGAATATTACTCTTCAATTTTTGTACATAGTAGACAGTCTTCATGATACCTTCTTTTCCATCTTTTTGTAAAGAAATATATTTTTCTTCGGCATTTGACTTGGACCTTCGATGCATCTCTAAAAGACAAATATTTTTCTTTTATCTCTTGCATATCAACAAAGAGATATTTGTGCGGTGTCGAGGTAGCACACCATATCGCTATTTCGAGTGGAGCTTTCATGGGCCATCATGAGAACACCATCATTTATTTTTATCTTCGGTGACTAGATTTGCATTTTCTTCCACCTCTTTATTGGAGTAGGAATCATTTGCGTAGTATCCGTATTTGCTGCAGTCGTAACATTCGACATTTTGAAGATTTGATCGACTACTTCTTCCATGAGCGCGGCCTCGTCTACGCCAATTCTGTTGGCTCGTTTGTCATCTCCCTTGATAGTCATTTCTACGACCACGACCTCTTCCGTCATTGGACTGTGATCTCTACGATTACGTCCTCTTCAACAGTTGTAATGCGTATACAACGCCTTATCCTCCTTTTGTATCATCTTTATTTGTAAGGCATCTTCCAAGATATCTTGTTTATTTTTCTTCTTACGTTGTTCACGCGCTTCAAGAGAGCCCACGAGTTCATCAACAGATATTTCTTCCAAATTATTTGATTCATTGATTGCACATACGACATTCTCAAAATCATTTGTCAATGATCGAAGATTTTTTTCCACAACTCTTGCATCTGTGAGAGTTTCTCCATTTCGTTAGAGTTAATTCGCTACTGTTTGCACATGAGTAACGTAGCTAGATACATCTTCCAACTCCTTCATCTTCATGGCCTCCAACTCACATCGTAAAGTTTAAAAACACACTTGTTTAACTCGATCGGCACTTTTGAACACTTTTTGCAAAGTATCTCTTGTTCCCTACGAAGTTGATGCACTAGTATTCTTCTCAAAACTAAACTCATCTACCGCTTAGAATAAGAGATAAATAGTATATTTATCCTTCATTTACATTTCTTTCAATGCTTTCAATTGGTTCGTTGTGGAAAAACCATTATTTTCTTTGTCATCGTAGTCATTTTTTACTACTTCTCATACATCTTGTGCACTGAGTAAAACACGTACTCAAATTGTCGTAGTTCTTTTTAGTGAGCCGTGGTAGCAAAATTGGCCACAACGTTGAGCTCCCATATTCTAACATAGCTTTGATACCGATTTGAAAGAAATTAAAATTTAGAAAACTGAGTTTATAGAGAGGAGAAAAAACAAAATATGGAAGAGAGAATAATTTATAGACTATTGTTTTGTTTTCATTTCGTTCGGCCACTATATATAATATAAAATAACATAAATAACATTAAAAGTAAAATTATATCAAATAGTAACTATTAAACTATTAATTTTTAAAAACTTTCATGATAATGTTTTGATATTTTGTTACTAAAATAATCATAACTTTTTGCACACTGCTTGAAATGACCTGAATTTTGAACAAATAGAAATTAGACATCTGGTGTATAGAAATCCATAAGTCACACGTTAAATTTAGTAATTCCAAAAGCCAGTCGCAATCTTTTATAAAAACTGATGAATTTTTATTACTCTTTATTCATCGAGTTTAATACTCAATAGAATTTCACTTTTGGAGAATATCTGGCAACCCAGCTATCTTCAAACGTTCATTCCTATGTAATGCAATGTGTATTTGAAAGAGAAGGTGGCCCCAGCGGAATCAACTAGCTTTGTTCAAAAGCAGAACAACCAGAACAGATCAACAACTAGTTCTAAATCAAATGGTAAGGCACATGAAGCCGTTGGAGGACGTGCAATTTGTGGTGATGTATTCCTAGAGTTTGGGCATTATATTATTGTTTGTGTAACTTGTGTACGGCAATGAATTGTGGGCGGTGGGCAATTCGTAGTATTGTGCGGCTGATGAATGAGAAGACCGCTGTATCGTAAATCATATGTGGTTGCTTGCACTGTGGGTGCACCCATTTTATTACTCTCGCAAGGTGATCGCAGAGATGGGTAAGTTTCATTCCCATGCCTTATAAGCTTCTTTATTTGACTCTGTGAACAGGATTCGGTCTGAAAATGGACGGAAATTCACCGAGTGAATTTGTATAGTTGGCATGGGTATGTCTGGCAATGCAAATGGGCCAATAATCCCAGTAAAGACCACCCATTGGTCTCTGCACGTTCAGTCCTTGATTGATTCAAAGCTTGATCCAAATAGAGATGGCATTTATGAGTAGGAATTGGCGACACCCGTTACCTAAATCATCTCTTATTGGAGAATCCCTGTGAGAAGCCACGTCGTCTGAACATGTAAATCAAATTGAGATGAGAAAAAGGCTTCATATGGAAGGCTATTGAAAACCACTTAGATCCCCCGCATTCTAAACCAAATCCAAGTGATGAATGGGCTGTCACTCCCTCAAATTTAACCTTCACCCTTATAAAGCCTCATCTCTCTTCTTTCTTGCAGATATGATTGTCCCTCACAGTTTTTGAGGAATAGTAGGTGGATGCAGCTGGATAAGAAGAGAAAAGACCAAAAGAGACTTGGACTCGCGCGTACCCAGTGGTCGAGCGGTTTAAAATTCAGTTTGTTTCGCGACTTAAATTCAATAAACAAAGACTATTAAATTTATAAATTATTTATAAAAATTTAATGTTAGATTTACTTTCTAATTTTATGTTTTTATATTTTATCGAAGCCGGGTCTGATGTGTAATGGCCGACCACCATCACACAACGACCGAGCACCTTCACGCACCCCCCGACGCACGGTCCCGACCTCCAAGTTTTAGCTAACTTAGTTGCTATTTTTGCAGATAACATGAACATTGAGAAGCCCTCAGACAAAGATATAGGGCAGCCAAAGGACTTGTTCGAGTGGGAGCACGAGGACCTGATGTGCAATACCGGGGTGGTTTGCACGTCGGGAATGTAAGGGTGTGCGCGCGAGATAGATTGACTCGGGCGTTTGGTGAAAGGTCGATGGGGTGGTCGATAATGTGGGGTTTTGCGGAAGCTAGACGGTGGAATTATTGAGATGACACAGTGAATATGATCGGAGGTTCGGGGAGGTTGGTGATGGCTTGGTGCGGGTTATGGAGGAATCAGATGGTGAAGATGAGGTCGGACGATTAGGATGCTTGAGCAATCAAAGGATCCAAATCGGTAGACCTTGGAGAAAGCTCGGATATGACGCACCGAGATTTCGACAAGGGTTGACGGAAGCTTGGCCGGATGTGACTCACCGGAGAAGTAACGTCGGTTGAGAGAATTATCAAAAAGGCTCAAAGCACTTGTATTGATAAAATTTCACTTTGTAACAAGTAAGTCTAGTGTTCTTTAAATAGACAAAAACTAAACATAAATTTAGAGAACTAGTAATCTCAAGCCATCGGATGAATTGGACGTCTAGGATGATTTGGAACGGAGATCCCGGAGGTGCGTCGTGGTTCGGGTGCGCCGCGCTGGTGGGTGCGCTATCAGGTGCGCTGGAGGGTGCGGTGCGTTGCCGGGCGTGCTGGCGGGTGCGCTGTCGGGCGCGCTGGCGGGTGCGCTCGGCCGTGGCAACGTTTCTCCGAGATTCATGGGATTTTGTGCGTGCGAATCTCTCCAAATCTTCTTGGTTGTTATTTTCCAGCTAAGGAATCTTGTCCATGAAGATTTGACACGGACAAATTCGAAGGATGCATTCGGCTTCCTTGAGTGTTGCATGGGCCTCGACCTCGGCTGAGTCTTGGGTTGTAAATCCGTCCTCTTGATGTTTAGGCTTGATCTTCTTCATTCTCTAAGTTTTTAATTGCTGAAGGGAAATGTGACGCTCGGCCACTTATTGAAGATGGCCGAGACCCTAATGGGTCTCGACGTGGGCTGCGTCACGTGGCCCGGTAGGTCCGATGATGGTGTGCGCCGTGGTCGCGCGTCCCGCAGCATGGGCCGCCTTGTCCGGCCCGGCGTGTGCGGTCAAGGTCGTGCATCCCGCGTCACGGGCCGTCGTCAAGGTTGTGTCCAGCCAAGTGATGGATGTCTTTGGCCTTTCTTGGTCGTTTTCCGTGGGTGACTCCGAGGTTATGTTTCCTACAAAACAAACAACTAAGTTAGCATAAAACTCTCGGCCCAATGGGGTGGAGTCCCATTGTACATGAGGACCATGGCACACGCGCACGCTGGACACCAACAGCTCGGCCTGCGCGTTCCCCCACTACCGAGACAGCACGCCCACAACATCGAGACAGCGCGCCCAACACTCGCGCCCACTATCGAGACAGCACGCCCATCATGCACGCCCACCATCGAGACAGCGCGCCCACTATTGAGAAAGCACCGACACCGGCGTTCAGCCTTGCGCGCACAACATGCTCCGCGCGCACTCTTACTTCGGCAACAACGGCGCCACACAACAACAACGTCGTCTGCGCGCGCACAACTTAGCCACAAGACAGCAATGTCGCCCGCGCGCGCACAACTTAGCAACACGCTAGCAGCGTCACCCGCGCGCGCTCAACTTAACATCTCGTCAATAACCGCGCGCACCCCAGCAACATTGCGCGCGCACACTTCAGCGCCCAGCAGGCCCACGATCGCAACCGAGGACACAGCACCCAACAGGCCCACGATCGCAACCGAGGACACAACGCCCAACAGGGCCACGATCACAACCGAGGACACAGCGCCCAGCCGGCACACGATCGCAACCGAGGACACAACGCCCAGCAGGCCCACAACCGAGGACACAGCGCCCAGCAGGCCCACGATCGCAACCAAGGACATGTCCGAGGCTGCCCAGCCCACCCGATAGGCCAATCGGCCTTTTCTCTAGTTTTCCCAAATTTTCTAAGTTTTAGAATAAGGAAAGGAACCTTAAGGGGCCAGGCGCCTTCCTTGTAGGGAACCACCCTTATGGGCCCTCGGTTTTCCTTAAAGGGACCCTTCCGGCACTCTATATAAGTGTCTCACACCCTTAGTATTTTTCAGTGAAGTTTATCAAATAAGAGAGTCTTGTGCCTTACTTGATAGCCATCCTCCGACCCCTCTTCTCTGGTGAGTCACATCCGGCTAAGGAGCGTCACCCCTCGTCAAGCGCCTGGTGCGTCACATCCGAGCGCCCCCTCGAGGTCTACCGAGCTTAGCCACTCAGCCACCCGAGTGTCTAAGTTGTCTCGCCGTCCACCTCCGCCAACCTATCGAGCCACGCCCGCCTCCTTCTCGAGCGGTATTTTCCCTTCTCCCTTTTTCGTTCCGTTTGCGCCGCACTTGTTGACTAAGACAACACTTGTCCGGACACTCGAGTGCGTCTTGCTCGTCAAACTCCGTCTATCTTCTTGATAGCGCGGACTTGACCTTCAAACATACATTTTTCCACGCTAAATGAAACATCACTTGCTCCTAACCTTCCGGTTGCACATCATGGTCAAAGTTAAATCTACGACTTTGACTTGATTGTCTAGTGATTAGAGGAAAACCAAGAAATCTGAGATGCATAGAGTCAATTCATGGTAAAATCAGTAAACAGGGTTTGAAAGAAGCGCTTTTCATCATATAAGGAGCGTGAGAAATACAGCAGCTTTGCAAAGTCGTCACGCTCTCTGTCCCAGCCTTCTGCCCGCCTTCCTACTGATGGCTCTGAGCCCCTATTTGTTCTAGGATTTTATTCCCTACCCACCTTCCTTTTTCTCGTTATTTGCCTGTTTGGTCCAATCTCACTGTGCATTCATCATTCTTCAGCCATGGCCAAAACTAGACCAGCCAAGAAAGACTTGAACTCCTACACTATCCGAGGCACCAACAAGGTTGTCCGGGGTAAGATTTCTCTCTTCTTGTTCTGTTAGTTGTGCACGTTTCTGTGTTTCGAGTTAAAGCCGAATGTATTTTTTATATCTTTTTTTCGATTACTTGTCCTTGTTTTGCAGCTGGGGACAGCGTGCTTATGCGCCCAGATGACAGCACTAAGCCTCCATATGTTGGGCTCATCGAGAAAATCGAAGCAGAAAATAGTTGCAACGTGAAAGTGCGAGTGAGGTGGTACTATCGGCCTGAGGAGTCGATTGGTGGGCGGAGAGAGTTCCACGGAGCCAACAAACTTTTCTTGTCGGACCATTATGACGTCCAAAGTGCGTTCACCATTGAAGGCAAGTGCAATGTCCATTCGATCAAAAGCTACACCAAGCTCGAGGGTGTCGGTGCCGAGGACTTCTATTGTAGATTTGAGTACAAAGCCACAAGCGGGGGATTTACTCCGGACCGAGTAGCTGTGTAAGATTTACGTCCTCGTGTTTATGTAGAAGCGTCTTGCTTCTTTCGCTTAATTTCAAATGTTTCGTTTGCTTTTTTTCTTTTTGGGATTTGATCTGTAGGTACTGCAAATGCGAGATGCCTTACAACCCGGATGCCCTTATGGTCCAGTGTGAAGGCTGCGAGGACTGCTACAATTTTTTTTGTAGTTTTGGATTCTGAGAGAGGTTCTTGCATGTGTGGTGAATGAAGTTTGATCATTTGAATTTAGTGGTTTGAAATTGTAAATGCTTCCGCTTTCTGGTTATTACAATAATAAGCCGATTACGCTGGATCTAGCGTTGCGAAATACAGAGATGTAGGAGATACTTAATTCTCATAGGCTCCTGAGACTGAATCATCCGCGGAGAAATGAGATGCAATTACTCTATTGTCTTTTCGAAAAATAGATGTTAGATAAGGATCCAAATCACGTTGATTACTTTCTTTCTATGACATGAACTGATAGATGAAACATGCTCTCTCCGCATATTCTTACTGTAGGTCGCATTCTAGTTGAGAATATGTTGGTACAATGATTAGTATTGACGAGGAAAGAAGCTTCTTTGGGGTGAGTCCGTTTTGAACCATGCGTGCAGTGTTCTAATAGTTTAGTGGTTCATGTCGTGTCGCAGGTATCACCCGGCTTGCGTGGACATAACAGTTAAAGAATGGGACCGGTTTCTGTGTTCAGATTGCTCATCAGAGGATGGTACAAAGAATACTCGGAATGCTTCTGCAGCTTCATCTTCAGCTGAACCCAAGGTCTGTTCCTTTCTTCATCCTTACTAGCATCGCGGCATATGATTCACGTCGCATCTTTGATGGCATTTAGTGTTTTACGTAAATAAGTATTTTTCCTCGTGAAGCATCATAGCTGTCTCATCGAACGCGCCGATATAAATAAGTCGTCTCACGCTGCATTTATATTACAAAGCATGTCATCGGCTTTTCTCTTAATTTGTTTATTTTTAAATGGTTTTTGGATGTCGGTATTTTGCTGACAATCAGTCTGTTTTTAATGTAGTTCGTCCTTTTAGCATGAATTTTCTTTCGCTGTTGGTTTATTGAACACGGATTGGTGCTTCATTCATTTTAAGTATATTAACAAAAACTTTGCTTTTTTGTTCACCCGTTTAATTAGCCAATCTATGATTATGGCTCTGCTTAAGACGTTGAGGTCTATTGCCATGCTGGTATAGCAAGAAACTAATAAATAGACAGTGGATGGCAAATATTGTGATTAGGTAAAACCAACAAATAAGAAATGCATTTTGTAATGTCTTCTTGTACTCTCAATATAATATTGTCCGCTTTGAGTCGACGTCATTTTTACAGATTTATTCTTAAGTTTACAGTCTAAAATGTGTTGTACTCAGTAGAATGAGAAACAACACTTATATATAACACAAACATCATTTTTCGAAACGATGTGAGATTACATTACCTTCACACTTTTCATTAGGATTAATCGTCACACTTTTGGCATGCATGCACCTTGTTGATTAGGTTGATGTTTGTAAGTCAATCACCTCCGATGATAGCCTTTTAGGGTGATGAAACTATTCAAAATCATCTTTAGGCATTGGGAAGTTTTCACCTGCTGCATTCTTGCAGTGATGCATTTGGGTCGTATTATGAGTTTGTCATCGAAGGTACTAAGTGAGCTAACGCCAAAAATCGTTCTTGTTCGCAGGTAGGGGGATGATCTTGATTGCTGGGGACATTGAGAGATAGAAAGGCCACACCTTGTTTGTTATTTTCTCATGAACTGGTGGGTTGCGCTGCTCAGACTGAAGGAGGCTCTTTAGGTCTTTGCTAGTATGCACACTTTCCAACCCTTGTCCAGCTTCTTATTTAAGCGTTTTATTCGGGGAGGTTTTCTCCATTGACTCAAAAGTTGTGTTTTGATGATACAATAATTTCAACTTTTCTGGGAAGGATTTTTGTTATTTTTTCTCAATAATACAAAACATTTATGCAAATATAGCGCTTAAACTCAGGTAGAAAGAAAAGCCCACTTTGCTATGTTGAATGAATTGAATTGAAATATGAGTCTTATTTGCATTTGTTGTTGTTTGTGTTCCACACACAACTTTAGAAGGATGAGTCCATGGCCTCCTGATCGGTGCTCTTCCACAAGAAACTGGATTCGTCGCTAGGACGCCTTTTGGCCCGTTGAACAAGCCCGACCAATGCCTGCACAACTTCCGACATGGGAGGGCGAAGTTCCGGTTCCGTCTGTACAAGGAAGCATAGAGGGGATCATCTTAAAGAATATGACTCAATCACAGTCATTATTATGGACGTTTTTTTACCTTGATACAGAGGGCTATAATGTCGGCGAAACGAGAGAGAGATTTGGCAGGGTAAATCCCATTGAGGGCCGGGTCCACCAATTTTGCCAAAGCATCTACGTCATCGAGTTGAGGAGTGGCCCACCTCACAAGTGACTGCTCTGATCTCGTTCTCCAACTGCGCCGACACGAAAGAAACTGTACATGAAAAGGAAAAAGGTTGCAGCATCCAAACTAAGGCATACCTGTCGAGAGGTTTCCGGCCAGTGAGGAGCTCTAACATGACCACCCCGAAGCTGTACACATCGCTCTTGACGGTGTATACTCCGGACAATGCGTATTCCGGAGCACTGTAACCAAACGATCCAACCAGCTGCGTCCTTATCTGCCGCTCTGCGTTGGGTGCTAAAGCCGCTAACCCACAATCCGACAAGTGGGGATTCGTCTCTTCGTCAACTAATATGTTTGCTGACTTGAAATTTCTATGCACAATACTCGGTGAACACACCTCGTGCAAATACCTTCGAGACAGAAAAAAAGTCAATTTTGGAGAAACAGAGTGCAATACAATCCGTCGGAAACATACTCTAGAGCACGTGCGCTGCCTAGGGCGACTCTAACCCGTGAATTCCAATTGAGGGTCTTGCAGCCATCTTCAGTGTAGTGAAGCATGTCGTGAAGACTCCGACCATTTCCAAAATATTCATAGACCAGAAGACGTTGCCCCTGCTCCGCGCAATATCCGACGAGGGTGACAATGTTGGGATGCCGCAATCGAGAGATACTCCAGACAAGTTGAAGAAATTTGTCTTCTTCCCGTAACGATAGAGCAGCACCCTCCATTTTTTTTATCGCCATCGTCTGAATCGAGAATGTATGAAACAGAAAGTTAAATGGAGCGACTACGGAGGGGTGAGGGTGAAAATAGAAACTAACAACCTTTCCGTTTGGGAAGTCGGCTCTGTATACCCGACCGCGCGAACCTTCGCCGACCAGATGTTCTTGGCCGAAGCTGTTTGTTGCTGTTTGGAGAGAAGCAATAGTGTAGGAAGTGGCAGTAATAGAAGGTTTTACTCCCTTAAACGATCCATGTAAACTTTCTACCGTCAGGTTTTCTGCAGGAGTGGACTCCCGATCTGCAACAGCTGCCGCACTCTTTATCCTCTGGTCTTCTCCGACCACGGTTACTGCTAAAACATGTGAAGTGTAAAACAGAGAGCGACGTTGAAACATGGGTATTATCCATCGAGAAGAAAAGAAATCTACCGTAGTTTAACCCCACCCCCGCGGGGAGTTGCCTACCGGAAGTTCTCGAGACGGTTTTTGGCCTTTTATTCTTGCAAACACAAATGGCGAACACGGCTAGAAGAATGAGAGAGACGACAACAGTCCCGGCAATGATGCCTATTATTGCTCCAATGGCCAACCCTCTCTCTGACTGAAATGATTCAGCATCAAAATCCTCTGGTGGTGCACGGCTGCGAGGTCTTCCCGGAGGTGGCGTGCTATACGGCGGCGGAGGAGGCGCAGGACCCTTCTCAAATGAATTTCCACCATATCTGTTTGACTCTGAGAAGCTAAGTGCTTGATGGTTGTTATATACGAGAGAAACAAATCATGCTCGTATACTCACTTAAAGTTTGGGATTGAATAAAGCTCTTGAGGTACCCATCCACTGAAATGGTTGTTTGCAACGTTTCTGTCGTGGAAACAGAGAATTAGCAAAGAAAGCCAAGCAACCATCATCGGTAAGGGAACTTACAGAATTGTCAACGGTATAGTCGAGAGAATGTTCAGAGAGCCAGTCAACTGATTATTCTCCAGATAGCTGGGGCAGTGAAAAAACAAGTAGAGTTTAAGGTCGCAGCAGATGAAATCTTATCAGTCTAGAAAGCTGTTTCAACTCAGAGTGAACAAAGACTGAACGATGAACTGAAGGCATAGGGAGGATCTCCTGAAAATTTGTTGAAAGAGAGAGCTCTGCGCTCAAGCAAAGCACAGACTTCACAGACAAGTAATGGATTACAAATTTTGAAGCTCACAGATAAAGCCACTCACAGATAATTGAGAGAAACGATGTTGGAGAAGGAATAAGGAAGATTCCCACTTAAGTTATTGCCTGCAACGTTTCTGGACATCATTCAACGTGAATCATGCCATTGTAAAATCCAAAAACTGGACTTGTCCATAAAGAACTGAGGGTTAAAGATGGATGCGTACAGGGATGTCAGATTTGGAGGCAACTGATAAGGGATTTCGCCCTGGATGCGATTCCTACTCACGTCGCTGATGGACACAAATTTAAGGAAATTAATGAAATGAAGTTGAAAAATTTCTGCGAATACAATAGTTTTCTCACAGTTTCTTCAGCGAGAGCAGGTCGGAGAGCAGATATCCCATCCAGCCATGGAGTCCTAACCCCGAAATATCGCTGGAAGGCAAACATAGAGACCCATTAGTACAGATGATGGCCAGATGGGCCTGGTTCCGCAATGGCGGTTACTTACATAGAAACAACGGCTGAACCCTCGCAGGTTATCCCTTTCCATGACTCTGAGCAGGGATCGCCGCCACTGCTTCTCCAACTAATTAGCTCGGAAGGACTATTCAATGAGCTGAACATGACTTGCAGGGGTTGAACTGCGTTGGAAAGAACAGCGTTTCTATTAGCTATGGCTTCCTTCAGTAATCTAAGATAAGGAACTATCTAAACTCATCACAAATTCAAACGACCCTGAAAAAGGAATAAATTAAAACTCCAAAGATTCCGATCAAGAGGGAGAAACGATGCGTCATTATACCATCGGAAGCATCAGTGGTGGCCAGAGCATAGCGAGAGGCGGAGATCAAGGAATAAAAGAAAAGCCCAAAGAGGGTGGGAGTTGCAGAAACAAAGGGGAACTGATGTTCCGCGGCCATGGCGACCATCGGAGCCGCAGTCGGCGTTACTATAGAAGGCAGAAGGCCGTTCCTATCAGGTAAGACTCATGCATAACACCCATGGAGTGGCGATCGAGGTGGAAGGTTAGAAATGAAAAGGTAGCATCGGTCTTTGCTGAGAAATGAAGAGATAGAGAGTGTCGGCGAGAAAAGGTGGTGGTTAAATACAAGAAAATGGTAGAAACAAGAGAACAGCTCGAATCCTGCACGATCCTTGAACCGACGTCAGGCAATGGGTCGAACGGGACCCATTTCTATTTCGGAGACGTTGACATACATAGCTCTCCTCCCTCAGCATTTGTTTTCACCTTCCTTTCTTTCGCGCATCTTTGCCGCAAATTCATGTCCACGTCAACACCTTCCACTTCGCGCCTGCACAAGTTAATAGTCAGCTCCATCGTTGCAAATTTGTATCTTTTTAGACACCCACTGCATTTACAATCCCCGGATATATAGCCTAATATGCCTCAGATCCCGTTGACCTTGGCGTGTTACAGTTACCCAGAAAACGAAGTGTTTGTCGAGAGAGAGAGAGAGAGAGAGGCAAAAAGTTCAAGACTCGTTCTATCTCCGCTAGGTAAGTTGGTTGCGTTGAGTATAGAAACTGATCCCCGCTGTCAAACTTTCAATCATCGCTGGTATGGGAGAGGGGACCAAGGATTCAAAGCTGGATCTATCATCTATCCAAGAATTGCAGCACTGTGCCGTGACAGCGGACCAAAAAAGTTCGATTATTTCAGTCAATAATTGCCCAATTGGAACTCATGCCACCAATCAATGCGTGTCTTCTCGCCTTGTGTCTCTTGAGTACCATAAAACGAGAAAAACAAAGAGGAAATAATAGAGATGGTCATCTACTGAGCAAAGAGGTCTAATGCCTAGTTTCCTTTTCTCTTTCATTACTGTCAGATAGGATCTATTCGTTTGATGGGAAGTAGAAAAATATACATGCTTTAGTTCAGAGCATTATTCCAAGCAATGAAAGAGCTTGCTATACAGCTACGCAATACCACAGAACAAAGCTACAAAAGAGCTCTCCAGTTCTCTGTATGCAAATTGGCTGAGTGAAGAAAAGCAGGCAACTTCTCAGCTTTCTACTCAACTTGTTTCTGAAACATAGTCTCTCATTAGCTTCGTGTTGGATTCATCCAGAATGAAAGTTAAACGAGCGAGTCAGCGCTTCACTTGCCTCTAAAATGCGTAAAGCTGCCAACGAATTTCACGGAACAGTCGTTGAATGAGTTTGGGTCGACCCGACCAGCCCGAACCGGGGCCTCGGGTTCCAAGTTGGTCTGAGGCCGAAATTGAGACAAGCAGTGGCACTGATCATGTATGAAACCCTCCAGGAAGCAGTGGATGCCTCTCGGCGCATGGAGCAGGCGTTCGATGAGACACATTGATTTTATCAGGAGCGGACGGTACGCCGTGATGAAAGAAAAATGACCAGGAGAAACCAAGAAAAAGCACCGATGCAGAGTTTTGGTGGGGGTCGACCTGCGAGTGCCAGTAGCAGCTCGTCTGGCAGTGGTCGATACAGTCTGTATGAGTGTTATATCTGTGGGGATATCGGGCACAAGAAAATTGATTGCCCCAATAATCCACAACGCCAGCAGCAGTCCCGCCGGGATTTCTTTGCCCCTCAAAGGGGTACTGGACATCAAGGGCGTTCCAGGGGATTTTTCGGCCAGTCATCTAGGCAGTCACAGTCGACTGGTCCAAATTTTCAAAGTCCTCATTCTGGACAGAAGAGTTACGGGTCCAATCAAAACCCGTCACAGAGAGCTCTGACACAGCATGCAGGGAGTGGTATCCAGAGTTCTGTCAGAGGTGGCCGTGGCCGGGGTAGAGCTCCAGTGAGGGAGACTGCACGGACTTATGCAGTGGCGGCCGATACAGAGCCTTTTGACCTATGTGGCCGAGATGTCGTCGATGGTACGATTCTTCTCTACCATTCATTTGCTCATGCTTTATTTGATACGGGCTCTACGTTATCATTTCTCTGAACTTTTTGCGTTGACACTTGGGTTGGAGACTTCGGTTATGCAGTCTTCACTCGAACTTCGTACAACACTGGGAACATGTGGTGGGTTTTCATCTATATGCCGCTCTGTGTGCATAGTTATAGATGACCATAAGTTTTTAGCCAACCTGATTTTATTACCCATTGATAAGTTTGATGTGATTTTGGGAATGGATTGACTTCAAAGATATTCGGCAACCATTTGTTGTGACTCAAAGAAGAACTTTAATTTCCAAAGATAGATCGATTGTTGTTCACTACTGTGGGTTGAATGCGGGAACAACTAACTCAATTTTGAGGAGTTGTTTGGGAGGTCGTTGTGGTAAAGGAATTTCCTGACGTATTTTCAGATGAATTGTCTGGATTACCTCCTGATCGTGAGGTGGAGTTTCGCATCGATCTGATTCCGGGTGCGACTCCTATTTCGATTCCTCCTTACCGCATGACACCTACTGAATTATGAGAGTTAAGGAATCAATTAGATGAATTATTGGAACGAGGTTTCATTCGGGAGAGTACATCCCCATGGGGTGCTCCCATATTATTTGCTAAAAAGTGAGATGGGTCCATGCAATTATGCTTGGACTATCTGAAATTAAACCAAATGACGATAAAGAATAAATATCTGCTACCAAGAATCGATGATTTGTTCAACTAGTTGGGAGGATAAATGAGTAACCCAACTGCCTCTAAAATCCAAAATACAGGATCTGAGCATATCTTCTAGGGTCTGAATCGTATGCTCAGATTGTCCATCCTTCTGAGGATGATGGGTTGTACTCAAGTTCAATTCCGTACCTATCCTCTCCAAAAATTTGAAGTGCACCTGGGGTCACGGTCCTCACAATGCTAAGGGTACCCCGTGTGGATGAATTACACTCTCAATGTAAAGGCTACAAAGTTTGGATATGGGGAATTTCATGCGGACCGGAATAAAGTGTGCAGGCTTTGTTAGGCGGTTATATGATCCCACTTTCATTCAGGAATAGGCAAGGGTTGCAACAATCCTGCAATTTTTTGGTGTTCAACTTTAACTTGTTGGCACACCGGACAACGTGACATGTATTCTGCAACTTTGCGTTTCATTCCTGACCACCAATATTGTCGCTTCAAGTCCTGTTACATCTTTGTACTACAAGGATGGATTGCAAAATTTGATTTATGTGCTTCAGACAATTTGTCGAGTCGGAGTTTATACTCGCAAGGGACCCCCACAAGTTCCCTGAACAACAATATTCCAGCAATGTTGATTCTCCAACCATTAAGTTGCTCTTCATTCTGCAGACTTTTGGCAACTTCTATTAAATCTGCATCTTGCGTTTGCCTATACTTGACAGTCTCTAGTAAAGAGGGAGAGACAGCAACATTGTAGGCATAAGTTGTCCCCTCATTCCTGAATACTTAAGCTCATAATCTCCCAGAACAGTTGACTCATTCCATTCATTCAAGGTCATACAGAAAACAACTGCCTGGGGGTTCCTGCTTAAAGCATCAGCAACAACGTTTGCTTTTCTTGGATGATATTCCAAATCGAAGTCGTAGTCTCCTATATACTCCATCCAACGACGTTGTCTTATATTTAAATCTCTATGAGAGAAAAGATACTTCAGAGTCTTGTGATCTGAAAAGATTTGGAATCTACCCCCATACAGGTAGCTCCTCCATATTTTCAATGCAAAAATGATGGTGGCTAATTCCAGATCGTGGGATAGCATGTAAACTGCACAAGGCACACAGTCTATGTCTTCAATCCTCGCATACTCAAACATGTCCTTGAGCGTGCGAATCCACTCTTCAGCACTACTTGCATCAGAAGACTGTCCATCAAACATTGGTGGATTCAAACGGCGAAATCACTCACAGCTTAATTCGCGTGGCTGATGTGTTGGAGGGCTAATTTGTATATCTCGTGCCATAAATCGATCTAGATGTTGTGACTGCCGATTAACTAACTCTGTCAATTGTCAAACAGCTTCAGTCATATCACTTTTGGCCCCTTTACGTCCAGTGGTCATAGTACCCTAATCTTAAACAAACAAACAGTCATACGTACATTTAAAAATTTACAAAAATTTAAAAACAACTTACAGTGAAGAGAACATCTCTGTGAAGCTTGTGTTGTTAAGCAGTCTACAGAAACAGTTTTAAAACTCGGTGCGCTCTGATACCAACTGTAACATCCCTTTTTTTTAATATTAAAATTATTAAAAAGCTTTTCATTGAAAATTCTTTTATCAAACTTATACATATATTTATACATACAAAGCGGAAGCTAACATTTCAAATCACACTTATAAATAATTAAACATAGATCACATTCTCAAAATGTAAAACTTTACAAACACTACATAGTTGTAAATCAAAATAATTTTTTTACAAGTTCTTTTCAAAACACATGTATTTTAGTGAGCTTACTCCACCGGTCAAAATCTCGCTTAACAACGACAAGGCTCCACGGAAGACACTCTTATCCTCCTTCATATTTAATCCTCAGGTGATATTTCTTCAACATTCAAGTCTTCACCTACATTGCAAAGTCTAACTAATGAGCATAAAGCTCGTAGTGCAAATAAAACATGAATGAAGTAATAAATGATATAATTTAAAACAATGCAGATTATTTTGTTTTCGTGGTGTGGATCTGCCCCCCATATGACGACCATCCACAAAACGTGATTTTAGGATTTACATAACGTATATTATTTGGAGATATAACAACCTACCGCACAACCCCATTGGGCTTATGGCAGCATCGACCAATAGCCATTGTCGAGGGCGTCTTTATTCTCCTGTAATGTAGATGTCTTCATCGAATAAACAGAGATATTGCAGGTATGAATGTAGGCATCAATGACCCCCATGGGAAACCTAACACCCAATCCGCCATCCTCTTACGATTCACTTATTATAATTTGTAGTTTTCATGCATAAAAATTCATTTTCGTTGTCATTCATAGAAAACATGATGCATGGTGTCCATAACATGTCACATACAATCTTATCATTAATGCAAGAAAATCTAAACTAATCCAAACAAAAGTCATATAAACATGTCAATAAAGAAATCTCATAAAAAACTATCAATCAATCAATACAAGACACACAAACAATCCTCAAATTACTTGAGGTCGGTGTATTGTGCGTTACACTCCAACCAGTTTATCATCAATCAAAAATCATAAAAATACATAACTTTTACAATGTAAACCTCTAATAGGCCAAACACATACAACACATACTTACTTTGATTTTTGATATCTTTTGTTTCAACTTGGCAATACACACTAGAAGCTTGAGAACATATATTGCCAAACCATTCAAATAAGTTTTTATACTATAAGTAACTATTTTCACCATAACTTCCAAAATTCATAACTCAGGTTATACAACTTCATTTTTCCTTAATTCTCGTGCTCAAATTTCACTTATAGTGTTTATTTCATTCGGTTAGAAGAACACTTATCCATTGAAAATCTTTAAGACATGCTAAAAGCCTAATACTCGAAACTATCCAAAACTCTGAATTTCTGATTCACTGTTTTTCAATCATTTTATAAAAATCGTAACTTGGTATATACAAGTCCAAATCCCTTAATTACAAATCCATAATTTCTAGTATTAAGTCTACTACGACTCGATAGAAGAACTTGCTATCAAATAAACACATATAGGGCACAAAATAAATAGAAAACAGAAACTACCCGAATTTCATATTAGAAACTCTGTCTGTTCGAGCATTAAACAAAAAAAATCATAACTTAATCTCCACAACTCCAAATTAGTTGATTAAAAAATATATAGCTTTAATTACATGTCTACTACAAATTCTTAGACGAACGTTAATCCATTTGAGCACTTTAACATTTTCGAAAATAATAAACCCTAACAAGGCACAATTTAATCCGAATTTGACTTTCATAACATCTAATTCAAAAATCCTAACCAATAATCAAATCTTCAGCCAATAAAACTCTAAAAATCTCCATTGCTAGGGTTAGGACATACCTTGAGTTTAGAAAATCGTTGGGGGTACTCTTTTCCTTTGCTCTTTTCTTCTTTTTTCTTCTTGATTCACTCTTAACTCACCAAATTCTATGTTTTCATCAATGTTTTTCTCATCAATCTCTCAAAAATCCAAATCCCCCATTTTCTCCTCTCTCTTTTTGTGCATTCAGCCCTTTTCTTCTACCTCTTGGTCTTCTTATGTTGTAATTTTATTATTTTAACTTTAAAATATCTAAAACTCATCCAACCGTTCATTTAAAGTGGCTAAATCTCAACCATTGATTATAATATTCTAAAGTAATACATATGAAATCTCCATTTTACCCTTACAAGTGGCTAACATTGATCTTCAAT